>PDND01000062.1:0-134985 GCA_002572855.1 [Emmonsia] crescens
GCCCTGATTAGTGGGTCGGATATTCATTCTCTGGCTAGGGATTGTAGTATATAGGGCACTCCATACACCATACACCATATACCATATACCATACACCATACACCATACACCATACTCCATACTCCATACTCCATACTCCATACTCCTCCATTCAACATTCAACATTGGGTACCTACCTACCTGCCTACCTACCTATCGACCTAGATATGTAGATGTACGCTGTAGTGTCTGGTATGCTTATACATATACCTAGGTACTGTACCTCCCTATTAGCTATCTATCTGCCGAAGGTAATAATACGAAACAGTACTATCCAGCACGCCTACAACAGACAAAAGAAAGGGAAGGGAAAGGTTAGCACACAAGGAGACTATCTATGGTCTATGGTCGCTCGGCTATGGGGGGTGAAAGAAAGCAAATTTACCTCCATGGGAGGGGGGGCGAGGGGGGCACGCGCGTTAGTACCTAGAAAACAATATCTTTTTTTTCCAATTATTCTTATTCTTTATTACCTAGGTATCTTTTATTTATTATTATCTGCTCGTTTTCCTTTTCATTTCCCTTTTTCTTCCTCAACCGCCGTCCGCTCCGCCAAGTTACATCTGCGCCTTACTGGTGAGAGTTTTAATTATAACTTCAACAACTAACTTTAACTTACTCCTTGGCAACATCTTTTTTTTCTTTTTTTACCTTTTTCTTTCCAAAATTTTAAGAATCATGGGAAAATTTGTTAATGGAATGGATGGATATTTTACTCCGTTCTTCCGCGCAATAATGACTAGGTAGGTACCCTGTGCAAATCCCGTGTAATGATTTCTTCTTATATATATATTTATTTTTTTCTCCTGTGATAGTGCGCCCTGTCGGAAGAGGCATCCATCGTTGAAGGTCGGGAGAGCCCTAGCCTATAGTCTAGTCTAGTCTAGTCTCGTCTAGTTCTAGCCTTGCCTTGAGCTAGTTATAGTTAGGGGAAAATGACCTGCAGCAACACCAACCAACTTGCTTCAAGTTTGCTTGTTCCATACGGGAGGACACAGCGTCACGGTCGGTGCAGACCAAGATACTGGGGAGCACCCCCCCCCCCAAGTTCTAACGCCAGACCTGTGCAACCACAAGCACGCACATTATTTAATATTTAATCTGGAGCATACCTGGATACGCCTCTCAACATTGAAGGCGGTCTCTTTAAGTTGTTTGTTCATAACTAACTACTGGATCATCCGGTATATCCATGGGATCGAACACGCTACGATCACTTCCGAGAAAACGGCGAGGCGATTGTGGGGAAGCCCGGGAAACTCCTACAGTACAGACGAATCTTGTGCCTGTCTGTTCTTTAAGAACCTTACCCAGTCTGGAATAATGACCCCCCATTTATTTACTTGTTCTCAATTATTATTAAAAATCTAAATAAGAAATCTGAGTTTATTCTTATATTTATTTATTTTATTACTAACTTCTGCAATTGAACACAACAAACGCGAAATGAAATATATATATTCCCTTCTTCTTGCTAAGCAGGGGGGGGGCATCTGGTCCGCTGCCACCCCCGAATATATATATTTCATACCACTACATCGCAAGAACAGCAATGGCGGAAGTTCCTCCTTCGCTGCGTATCTGTTCAACAGAACTAATTATTAATAATATATATATGTATAGAACCTTGGGTTTCCTTGCCCTCCAGCTGCCCATCACCACGTCCCAAGGTCGTTTTATTAAGCAAACACTCCCATTGGCGATGGCAAAAAAAAAAAAAAAACCTTCTTTTAATTTTTTTCATCTATGCAGAGTATACAAAACTCTATTATTATCCGTTATTTTTTTTAACTTTATTTCAACTCAAGAGTCGAGTTCCTTTTTAAACGCTTGGAGCAGAGGTAGATCGATGTTTTTATGCAATATGGATATTCAGTTCAGTTGATCAAATCGTGCCAAGCTTTTTACTTAGTTATAGCCACGTGGTTAACTAATGTTCATAACAGAAGCTTTATGTGAGGCTTTTGGGCTTTTATTTTATTTGAGAATTTCCCCGCCGCCTTCTCCCTCCCTTTCCAAATAATAGTGGGAGAGAAATCTGTAGCCCTGCCTGTCAGTTCAAACATCTTGCGGCGCGTTATGACGAAACTAGGGTTTTCGCATTTTGCCGAGGGGGGCGTGCGCCGGAAGGGAGCCTATTCGATAGCGGAAGCTTCAAAACCAGAGATACACGTCTATTGTAAGTATTGATTGTTTACAGATTAACTTCCTAGGAACAGTAGTAGTTAATTGAGGAGGAAGTGCTTTTTAAAAATAAATTAAATTAAATTCCTCGCGCCTTTTTTTCAGGGGAAGTTTCCTGAGCAATTCCCCAAATCTCCATGCTGTTGAGGGAATACCCGGCAAAAGGAAAGTTTTCTGAGTGTTTGTGTGTTTGTACGTACTTCTGTGGAATCAGTTATTCTATTGGAAGTGGAGAGGAAGAAGAAAAAAAAATATTACAGTGTTGTTGACTCTATACTAGTACTTGTTGCAATTGCGAATTGTTCCCCCTTGGTCGATAGAGAAGGTTTCTGAAATGCGTATAGCCGCGCGCATCGCGCTTATAATATCCCACATTCTTCTACGGAGTACATTAGCCATAACTATGCACATATAATAAATAGCTATATCATAGATCCTTGGTCATATATTAATTCTAAGAGTAACTCCCATTCTGGGACTCTTTCTTGTGATTCACGTTTAAAAGCTCCGTCTTTTTTTATTATTTTTTCATCTCACATTGAATATTGTCCCAATATATTGGCAATGTTCCAATAGAACAGATATTTTAACCCCCATGAAATCTTCCTAATATAATCGTTGCAAGTTCGTACTGTACGTCCGATTTAATAGTTGAGATCTCGATTAGCTAAATAATGCTTCCATGGATGCCTTACATCTATGGGCTCTATGTGCCTGACTACTCCTGCCAGGCTACCAGGGTACATACAACCTGCAACGATTGGATTTCCTTTGTCCCGGCTGCTTGTCGGTAAAAATTTGGCGATGAGTGGGAGATGCCTGTACCCAGATACCTACCTACCTAGGGTAATATAGGTAAGTACTACCTATAAACTTTCAAATTACTATCAAGTCGTCAAATAAATAATATGCTCTTAAGTCGGCTTTGACAACTTTCGGGCGGAGCGGTTCTTTGCTACTTTAGTTGCTACGTAGCATTTCAATTAGCGACGACGGCTTATGTGGACAATTTCAGATTACTCTCCTTTTAAAAAAATAATATTTCTGTCTTGTCGTTGGGGGGGTAGGCCCAATACGTTTAAGCATTGAAAGGCCACTCGCTACCTTCCTTTACACGAAGCGAAAGCAGTAAAATATTGCTTAATTTAGTAATATAACTTCTCAATTTTGGCCTAGCTTGATTAGCAGGGTTTTCAAACTTATAGCGCCGTCTACAAGCTGGAGTTATTTGACTCTGATATGCGGGCATCACAAAGTTTCCAGCACGTGTAAGGCCTTCCAGTACTTGTCTGGGAATTACTGCAATTTAAGCTGCGTGCTGAGTATTTAAACATGTTGTTAATTGTATGACGCTTCTTTCATGATCTTAGTAGTTTCTGAATTCGTCATATCGCGGCGGTGACCTCGGGAGTCACTGGTCGGGTGAGAACATATTCAAAAATCGGAAAAATCCCGGGCAGATATCAATAGAGAGTATGAATGCCTGTGAGTAATCAGAAATTTTACTCTTTCGGGGTATGAAAATCGCAAGGTCGGCATAGGGATCCCAAAGGTTGCCCCAAAATTCCCCATCTCCACAGGTGACCGTACATACCAACAGGTAGTCGAACCCATAGCCTTTTTCTGTGGGCGCGATAGATATAATTTTTTAGCGGGCATGTCATTCATAACTATCTATGAGCTCGAAATTATTTCTCCATTGGAGCGAACCAGGGCTAGCCGATCGCATTAATCTTCTCTGGCGACGTATACATCTACCCAGGCAGTCAGCTCGAAGCTTGAGTTTTAAAATGCATGCATCGTCCCGTATATATACAACCTTGGAAGCCATTTACGCCTATCAATCAGCTTTCCCTACCACCTGGCACCGGGGCAGTTGAGCTCGCTTAAGTAACAAAGCTGAGTAGCCGGATGACCGATGACCGGTGACCGTTGAGGCCAAACATATACGCCGATCCGGATTGGCCAACCTACACACCGGGCAGGTTGAGAGCTTTAAGAGCGCTTGGAAATACCGAGGACTTAAAGTAAGAGCTAGAATCGCACACTGATCGGTAAATCGGGGACATTCTTGCTGCTCCTGTTTGCAGCTGGTGGAAGAATGTGACGTCATTTAATGGTCATTTTCTGAGCCTATTTGACAGATTCCGGGATGTAACATAATAAATATACCAGACCCCGCTCCATCCAGTTGCTCGGTTTTTCCCCTCTAACAAGAGATCTCGAATTTGCGAAATCAAACCGAAATTGCGCCAGAGGGTGTCATGCCTGGACACTGGGCGGCGTCCTGTATCGTTTTCAACGAATTCCCAGGTTGGCCTCATGCTTCGTCAATTCATCGAATCTAAGTAAACATATAACGTTGCCGCTGCCCTTGACAATCGGGCCAATCATGGACAAAAGGGGAATTCATTGTGCGATCAGCGGTCCCATGAAACATTGTGGAGATAGTCTGCTTTTACTAATAGTAAGTAGCTTTGATAACTTGGTATCAGGGAAAGATGAGGTTGAGGTCCAAAGGCACACCGGGAAAACTATGTTGCGGCGTGCCAAGTTAGAGTTTGCCGCGTCCCGCCAAGAAGAGACCATACAATAGGTTTGGCGCTAAGCGCGCTTTCAGCCAGACATATCAAACAATGGCAGAGGGTGGTCCCAGGCGTGGGGATATCAGAAAGATAACGTGATGATAGGCTATAACGTATGTTGGATCGACTGAGGGATTTTTGTTGTTGTTCCTGTTCTAATTTTGGGCAAACACCAAATGCGAAATGAATCCTATTTCAACTATCCACTCCCGAGGGCCTCAAACATCTATTGATATAGCGGGAAACCAATCCATTTCCACAACTTCTGTAGCAGGAACAAAGCGATCTCATTCTGGCAGCGCCTTGTCCCCGCAGATTCCAAGTATAAACCAGCAGTCCATTCGAACAATTGGGACAAACACGGGTTTAAAAGCAGACGGATTTATTCGTCCCATATTGTCGTCTACGGCAAACAAAACACGTCTTATTGCAAGCCAAATACGTGATGTGCCGGATGCGGTGGGAATATCTGACGATTCCATATCAGAATACTCACAACGGCAAGCAGTTTCTTCCACTCCGGGACCGTCGCAGAATCCACTCCTCTTATTGTCGCATAAAACCTACGGGTTACCGCCCCAGTTAGTTGCCAATTTTGCCTCTCTGGGAGTGAACTGTATATATCCATGGCAGGCTTCCTGTCTTCTTGGTCGAGGGCATCTCACCGCGGAAAAGAACCTTGTATACAGCGCCCCAACTGGGGGTGGAAAATCCCTGGTCGCAGATGTGCTGATGCTAAAACGTATAATTGATGATCCAACCAAAAAGGCCATCCTTGTACTTCCTTATGTTGCTCTCGTGCAAGAGAAGCTCAAATGGCTTCGCCGTGTGGTAGAAGGTGTGAATAAAAACATCGACATGCCGGCCGCAGCGGACGAGGCCTCTTCGGCGCCGCACTGGAAGCAGCCGCAAAGCTCGATTCGAGTGACGGGCTTTTTTGGCGGTAGCAAAACTAGAGCTACATGGACCGATACAGATATAGCTGTCTGTACTATTGAAAAGGTTTGATGGGCTTTTCTTTTTTATTATTTTTCGATCAGCGTGGTGAATACCTGGCTGATCCCTCCACTTCCTTATTAGGCCAATTCATTAGTAAACACTGCCATTGAGGAGTGTAAGATTAATGACTTGGGTGTTGTTATCTTGGATGAGCTCCATATGCTTGATGACGAGCATCGTGGTTATCTGATAGAGATCATGGTGACGAAATTAATGTTATTACAGCAAGACATCCAAATCGTTGGTATGAGTGCCACATTATCGGTTGGTGCTCCATAATCTCAAAAAGAAAAAGAAAGGAGGTTTTCTTACTAACGGACTCATAATTCTACCAGAATACAGAGGTCCTCGCGAAATGGTTGCGGGCGAATTACTATATTTCCAAATATCGACCAATACCTATTCGAGAGCATCTCGTTTACAACAATGAAATCTATCCGGCTACCAGTTCCAAAGAGTTTTTTAGAACGGCCACTCAGCTAAACAAGTCTGACTTATCCCAACAAAAATCCCTTGCATGCAGAATAATCGACAGATCGAGTCATAAAGAGTTGGGAAACCCAACTGCCAATGCAATGGTGTCATTGGCCCTAGAAACTGCTCTCTCCGGATACGGCGCTCTCGTATTCTGCGGCAGTCGACAAGCATGTCAGAGTAATGCGATGCTTATTAGTGATGCGATGCCAGACGAAACAATGTTGGGCAAAGATATTTTGGAACTTCGGATGGATCTCATCGCAGGGTTGCAGAGCCTGCCTTGTGGGCTTGACCCTGTATTGCAAAATACAGTCATCAAAGGGGTGGCTTTTCACCGTTAGTGTTTCAGTATATTTTCGATGAATTTCACCTCCTCTTAAAAATATAATTAACTTAAATTTGGGTGGTGGTAGATGCTGGCTTAACAACAGAAGAACGCGATTTGATTGCGGAGGCATACGATAAAGGTATTCTTAGGGTACTAATTGCTACATGTAGCCTAGCAGCTGGTATAAACCTCCCTGCACGACGGGTTATTCTTTGCGGAGCTCGAATGGGCCGTGATTTGGTTGGGCCAGCCATGCTGTAGGTGCCTTGTTCCATCTTTCACTCCCTTTCGGAACAATGACTGAGTTTATTAGACGACAGATGCGAGGACGAGCTGGTCGGAAGGGCAAAGATGAGGTCGGAGAAACTTACCTCTGTTGCCAAAAATATGACTTAGAGGCAGTTGCAGAGTTATTGGAGGCGGAAATGCCTGCCATAGCAAGTGGTTTAACACCTGAAAAACGAGGCATTAAAAGGTTTACCCGAATCAATATTCATCTACCCTGTCTTTGCTATAACTGATATCTGAGTTAAATCAGGGCGCTTCTCGAGGCCATTGCAACTCGACTTGTTTCTGGTCGGGAGACCGTTAACGAATATGTAACGTGTACCTTGCTCTACCAGAATATGAAAACAAGTGAGCTATTATCCATGGTGGACAGTACACTCAAGGAGCTAGTCGACAACGGCCTGGTGGATCTCAAGCAGGACGAATCTTACGAGCCAACGCAACTAGGACAAGCCGTGGTGTCCTCCTCGCTCAGCCCCGAAGATGGTATCTTCATCCACGATGAACTGAAACGTGCCCTGAAATCCTTCGTCATGGACGGGGAGATGCATATTTTCTATATGTTCGCCCCTCTTCAAAATTCAAGCCCCACTGCTATCGACTGGTCAATCTTTCGGGACCAGATGAACAATCTTGATGAAAGCGGTATTCGTGCATTGCAGCTTGTAGGAGTGAAGCCTGCATTCGTGAACTCAATGTAAGTGAGCTAAAACCCATCAATCCCTCCTGGTGGCATAGTTCGTCATAATCATTTAAAAACAAACCCCCCAAAGCCCACGAAGCCAACCCGCTAATTTTAACGACAGGGCACAGTGCGGCACTCGTATCAAGGACGAGACACTCGCGCGTATCTACCAACGCGCATATACGGCGTTCCAACTGCGCGATCTCAGTAACGAGGTCCCCATATCAACAATCGCATGGAAATATAACATCCCGCGAGGCAATGTGCAAACCCTGACGCAAATATGCCATGGATTCGCTGCTGGTATTGTCAAATTCTGTCAACGCATGGGCTGGGACATGCTGGCAGTCGTGCTAGACCACATGCGCGATCGTTTGCAGGCCGGAGCCCGAGCTGACCTGTTGGAAATGGCCCAAGTGGCGTACGTCAAAAGTCGGACGGCAAGGTTATTGTGGGAGAATGGGTTCAAGACTCTGAGAGCGCTGGCTGAAGCTGACCCGAAGGATTTGCTGCCTGTTTTGATGATGGTGAGCTCGATTCTTTTTCTTAAACCTCTTCCGCTCGTTAATGGGGTTCTTGACCTATCTTTCATGGCACTTTTATCTTTCGGTGGCTAACGGGAGGACAACAATGCTGTTTTACAGGCCCAACCACGAACCATAAATCCCCAGGAATCGCAACGCGTTTCTACAAAGCTTCTCGCAAAGGCGGAAATTATCGTTGGATCTGCCAATAAAATATGGGGTAAGTTGTCCCAGGTTTTCCCTCAAAGAATGCTCTCGAATCCCGCGCACGTCATGGGCCACATAAAACTAAACATATCTCTAACTGTCTTCTCTTCTACGTAACAGAGAGTCAATTGCAGCTTGAGTTTGACGAGTGAATAAAACAATCCGTGTACGTAACGACAGAGGCTCGACATAGCCGTTGGTCTTGTCGACTAATTCACTCCTACGACACAAGGGAGTGGGCCCCTCTTTGACGGCCTACATTTTTTGGTATCAAATGCATTGCAATGATTTCATCTAGCGTTCTTGATTCCGCGACCACACTCTGCACACTTACTAGCCCTTGGTATATACCACTTAACTTAGCAGAGGGATATGAAACCTTTTTGCTCCAGGCCTAGAAAGCATCATGCGAATATACCCTTCCATAGAACCATTCAATAAATTCCGATATACCCTAATTTCGTTGCTGTACGGAATATTATGTGTCAAACCTTGCTGGGAAGGTTTTATCATGATAAACCCCCTTTTCTCAATTTCAGCTCTGCCTTCCCTTTTTAAACGTCGTGGTAATAATGACTTTATGCATAGAATTGAACCCTTTAGATAGCACAGATTAGACGAAAAGAAACAAGAAGATTAAGATTTTCGAATTCAAGTACTTCTATTTAACTTCTCAGTCCGTAGGACACATGATATATAATAGAGCATATGAATGAAAATCATCAACTGATACACCAAGAAAATTTAGATCGAGATTAGCGCCCCTTTTGGCTGCTTCATGTAACTAACTCATTTGAACATGATACTCTTTTAAACGATTTTTTACAGGGCAGCAAAAACAGTGTTGTTCTTTTTGCTATTTAAGTATAGACATGGGAAAGGGACAACCATGTTAATATGTGCCCCTTAACTATATAGCAATGTCATTTTTGAATTTAGGTTTTAGCTCAAGGACCGCAGCGCGGCCGCGGGCTGACCTACTTGTATCTAGTATAAATCGATCCTTCGCCATTCAGGCATGAATCACCAGCTTGATTATCAGTGACACAACGTCTCTCTAGGATTGAGCTAGGGATGATGTGGCTGCTTATGCATTTGTTTAACTGTTGATCTTGCCCAACATAATCAGTTGAGGTTTGGCTGATACACTTCTCTACTGGTACGTCAGCCAGCCCCTAGGTCTTAAATGCGACCAAAAAAGATTGAAAGTACAAAGGGTGATGATATACATTAAAATGTGTTATTGGCTATTTGAAAAATCCATGCTACATTTTATTGCTGAGACTTTACACTCTATTCAGACTGCAAGATAAAATAATAAGGGAACTCAGGCATCATAGATAAAAGACAAAAATAGGACCCCATTTCCTCCTCTCGGAGTTCAGACGAATGAAAGCGGAAACACGAGGGCCTCAAAATAGCAAATCGCCCATCAAAACGGTTGGTCATCAATAGCCTGAAGGGCGATATCGACCATTTCGTCCACCGCTTTGGCTCTCACCTCTGCAGTGATCAAACCATCGCCCACGAACTTCTGCAATGCTTCCCCAACCCAGTGCTGGCAATTCCATTCATCCTCTGCGTTGTTTATGGGGACTTGTTGGGACTTGGCCCGTAGGGCTTCCATGGTGTGTGGGAGCAGGGCAACGTGCACACGGCCGGCGAGGTTGCTGCTGGTTTCCGGCTGGTAGCCTTCCCTGATCTGAAACACAAAGTTTCGGCTGGTACCGGACACATGAACCATGTCTCCGCCTTTCTTGTTCCCATCTTGGATGAAGAACAGGGCTGCATGGCGGGTGCTCTTGAAGTCATCACCTACACCCCCGCGCCACACGAGGATATTGACGTGGGTTCCGGCCATCGTTATGTGGGCCAGCGAAGGTAGTCTTCAGGTGAACAGAAAAACGCGGCGAGCGAAGAAGGGAAGATCAGAGAATAATCGACTCAGGTCTGAGGCACCCACTCGGTAGTAGTAGGCAACAGGAAGGAGCAATGTGTTCCGTGATGAAATATGAGAAGGCGGTTGAGCAGACTGAAAGAAGTATGTGGATGATGATATTGAAAAGGAGAAAAAATACTCTTTGAGAGGAGGGAAAGCACTCCCCTTTTATGCTGTAGGAAGGGAAAGGCCAACGCTAGCCGAAGCGCTGATAGACATCCTATTCCCGGAATAAGTCAAAAAGACAGGACCTCTATGAGAATCTTTCGGCGCTTCGACGACGGCTCCAAGGGAAGCGTAATCTTGTTGGATAATATACCAATGAGCCAAAAGGGGTCAGTCAACCCACAATCTGACACATCTGCAATGAATCCCAATGAATCATTCACGCAACCACCCATGAAACAAACGGCGGCTGAATATCGCACACTTTCCCTGAAGCCCCAGCGCGTCGCAACTGATCCAGAGTTCTGAAATGATCGATACCAGGAGCGCAGTGTTCTATACATAGAATCAGCCAGTATCTTCGCTCCAGACCCTATCGTTTCCACCAACGCAACCTCTCAATGATGGCGGGCGACACGCCCTAGCTGTTCAATCTTGTATGTACAGTACAAAATCGCTGCGCCGTCTCCGGCATAAGAGTAAGTGAAACTCCCCTAGCTCAGGCGTTTAACCACCAGTCGTACTGCGGCGCTTAATCCTCCCCACCTTCTATCGATGGCACCAATCGACCCGTCACTAGTGATATGTACTGTAAGGTGCTTCGCAGTGCCAGGGCCGCACCTCGAGTGATTTCCACATCTAGCCTTGCTTCACACGGTACACCCGACCCACCCATTTCCAATCAATCCTGGCGGCATCGACGGGGTACAAAATAGAAGTCAGGAAGCTGAAGCCATTGGTCGAAGAAACAGAAAATGAGCTCGTACTTGGTCTTGGTGCCTATCCATCCATCTCCTCTATTGCTGACAAAGCTTGATTTGAACGGGATCTCCGCCTTGTGTCAAACTATGTTAGTCTAAGAGTATCTAGAAAAGGTCACAGAAGACAAGCCTGGTACATAGTATTATATGTCGGTGTCTCTGGGTGGTTAAAATCTCGGCCGGAAAAACTCTCGGTGGTTTAACATATCTTGATCCATGGATATGCTGTTGCCAGTGTGATTTTTTTTCATATTTCTCAGGCCCTTATCCTTAACTAATTCTAATCCTAATATAATCCAACTCTAATCTAGGTACTCCGCAGTACCTCAGGAATAGAAATGTTATTAGTAATATGTGGTGTTATTTCCAATAGATGGCGTGACCAGTTGAACACATGGTAAAAGAGTGGGGCCCAACAAGGCTATAACCACATTCGACTCTAACCCCACCAAGAACCGCTAATTAGGCGCCCAGGGCCAGCACTCTCTATCGAATAGCAACATTCTTCATGCGTGGCATCGTCAGACCAGAGCGAGCAAATTCCACGCAAGCCCCCTGCGTATAAATAGAGAGCTGGGAGCGGCGGGTACAATTTTCCAAAGTCCGAGCAATAAATCAGCCTTCCCCCTCGCATTCATGGTGGAATGAGACTTCCCCAACACTGAATTACTACCATTCAGACAATGGACCCCTTCACTCCCAAACGCAAGTCTACACTCTCTATCTCTTTGACTCTGTAATCAACTAACCTTGAATAGCCGGCTATGGGCAAGATTTGAGCAATCTTCAACTTGGCGGCAGCCCCAACGTCCTCCGCTTAGACGAGCACCGCGTCCTCAAGAAGACTCGTCCAGACCGCGGTGAAGCTGGCATCCTTCGTTTTGTGGCTGCTCATACTACCATCCCAGTCCCGCGCGTCTATGACACCAAGCTGGTGGATAGGCAAGGGCGGGAGGCGACCTCGTACATGGTGATTGAGTACATGCCCGGCCTACGACTGGACAAGGCATGGGTCAAGCTGACCGAGAGCCAGAGGGTGGCCACCTGTCACCAACTGGTTGAATATTTGGCTCAACTGCAGCCTTTGACCAGCAACCGAATCGAGGGACTCAACGGGGCTCCCGTTCACGTGGGCTGCTTTCAGTCGCGTTGGGGCGGGCCTTTTAGCACGGAAACGGAATTTAATAATTTCATGGCCAAGGGCGACAATGTGACACCACGGCCAACGGCAAATCATGTCATCCATTTTGCCCATGCCGACCTCAGTCCAAGAAATATCCTTGTTGATGAAACTACGGGCGAGATCACCGCCATTGTCGACTGGGAGCGGGCGGGGTGGTACCCTGAGTACTGGGACGTCGTCCGCATGATCACCGACTGCCCCGGAAGGCGAGAGTTGCCTGGTTATGCAGTTCACCTGCACGCTGCTCTTCAGGACCTGCGCAAAAAGTACGAGCTTGAGATGGCTGCCATGATACACATCCTCAGATTGGACACTCCTGGCCCATGATACACATCCTCGGATTGGACACTCCTAGCCCAGGCTAGGAGGAAAATTGTTCAAAAAAGCCAGTTTAACCAAAGTCCGAAGTTAATTAGCGATGGAAGCGAATGGGTGACACTGTTACTGTTAATTTGATTTATCTAATCAAGGTATTCATTCCCTTGAAGTGCAAGCTGCAGGGTAGACTAGGCAATGTGAAAACAATGAAGAACACCCCAATTTTGAATATCTTTGCTTCCTTTTTCACATGTCTATTAGATAGATAATACATCAATTGAGTCTGGGACGGAGGAGTTAGGCAGTGAGTGAGGCATTTTATATATGCCTTAGCTGAAATAGACACGCTGACCCAAACAATGGAATTAAGTTGTAGCCTGAGAGTACGGAGTAGAGTTAGCGGGATCTCTGCAGCTCTTTCTTGGAATAAAAATATAGTCACATAGATAACGTCTTTGCAGTAGCCAAAGGAAGCAAGAAAAGATATAAGCTCGCCTGACCAGAGCAGCAGCCGACCTCGATCTGTATTATAAGCTTTGAAAGGTAAATAATAAAAAACCACCTCCGCCATCTGCAGAAAGATGGCTCAAACACAAGAAGCATCAACAGGAGGGTACATAGGAGGAATAAGGAAAATTCGTCGCTGACTATATTGAAATTTGGCTCAACTTGAGAAGACCTCCCAGACATCCAACGATTTAATCCAAATGATGAGATATTAGTTACCTCGGTGTAGAATCATCGCCCTTTTCCAAGAATACCAAGGATATTCTTTTCACGCGAACCCAAATCAAGTAGATTTTGCCGTGGCAAGGGGGTGAAATTGAAAATACCAAGGCCATACCTTATCCAACGACAAGGGCCAACAGCAGTGCCCAGCAGGGCCAGCACCCGTCTTCCAGTTCAACTCCCAATCAATCAATCAATCAATTCAATTCAGTGCAAAAATACCAATTCGCCGATTCCCCGAGTGTACCGTAATTTACCCCAGGCCAAGCCTCGCCAACAAAACCAATCTCAATCCCGACGATTGATCAGCGTTATGAGCAAGGTTGGCAAGGGGGCGGGGGGGATAGGGGCCAATAATGGGAGTGAGAGGACTCACTCGCACTCACACACACACACAAACTCCCCGGCAGGGTCAGCAATCATTCAATCTTGCCCATCTTCCCTGTTCCCTGTTCCCTGTCCCATGCGTGCGCCTCCCCCCCCCCCCAAAGCCCAAGCCCAAGCCCAAATTCCAAGTCCAACTGTCCAAGTGGCCTTTTGTGGAATGCTGTCTGGGTTTTGCTTTTGGAAGTTTCACGGATTGTTCGATGCGTCTTCTCTTCTTCTTTTTCTTCTTCTTCCCCCCGGCCTCCCGCTCTTCTCGGTATCTGGCGTCGTTCAAAGGGCTTTCATGCTCTTTCTCCCCGTGTCCCATTCCATTTGGTCGTTGTATGCTACGTACAGTACAACGCACAAATGTCCCTCTAGCTGAGTACGGAGTACGGACCTCCTCTGTACTCCGTCCTATGATTCGGATGATTAATAAATAACTATATTAGTGAAAGTTTTGCTTTTTTTTTTTGTGTCAGATTTTTCTTTTTTTGAAGTTTCCCGTTTTTTGGTTCAGAGAGGATTGATGAATCTTGGCAGCTGGAAAATCCAAATCTTCGCACAACAAAGAAAGTGTATATATATTTCCTAAACCATAAACATTCCTATTGAGCTTGTATTATTGTATATATCTATCGGATGCCTCCATACATCGCATCAATGAGATTCTGTAATAATAAATCCAGGCAGGTGTCAAGCGCTTCGTTACCCCTCCAGCTAAACCTGCATTATGTGGCTCATGGACGGATAAAATAAAATACAGTATAGTACAGTACAATAGAGTATATAATACTGTATATACCGTATATATTACAGATATTATTACATCCAGATACATACCTAGGTATACAGTTTACTTCTGGAAGATCCATCATCATAAGCGTCGTCGGAATCCAACCTCACACGTTGACGTTACAAGAATAGCGGGCGAGCAAAGTCAGAACTAACCTTTTATAATTAGTTCGATTATTATTTGGACTTGTAAAGTTGTGCCCGGTTTTACCCCACTCGGTGTATTCTCATTTCAGTAAGTAGTCCGGTTGCTTTCACCAGCAGCCGACTAGGACCGGAAAACAACCCCCCCCCAACTAACCGCTCCTAGACTCCTATCATCATCTACTCCAAATATGTACGAGTAGTACATATGTTAGTTGGGGCCTCGCTGAATCGGCCCACGTCTTTTGTTTTTTTTTGAGCTTACATGTGGGGGCCCCTCGCCTTTGCTCGGGTTTAGCATCGATTGGCAGCTTTTTTTGCGATTATCCTGATACTTGCCATTGCCGATGCAGGTGTTGTATTTATGCGCTTCTTCCTAGTATATATATACCGAAAAACAAACTCCATAACGTGGTGCACCGGGACTGGTAACAGAAAAAGTACGAACTATATACAATATATGATGTGCACATTTTAAGCAATAATCAGAAGTGGCGAAAGAAATTTTTTGGTTAAAACCACCAATTTTTGAGTGGGGTATCAAATTAGTGGATACAAAGGAAGCCCGAGGCCCATCATCCACATATTTATCATGATTCATCACTGATCGGTCTCGGAGTAAACTATCACCGCTCTGGGCTCGGGAAGTGGTGGAAGTTGCGGCAATGAAAATAATAAATACAGGGCTGGCTGCCGCGTTGGGACTATTATTTGGATATCTTTTTGCCATTTGTCAGATTATATACGGAGTACACACCAAGAGAATATCAAAACGGCCCGGGAAACGCGGGGAAGATGGGAACGGACAAGTTCCTCAACTGCCGGCTGGCGCACATTATAGTTAAAGCTATCCTGCTTTTATCTGTAGAGTTTTAGGCCGTCAGTGTCAGAGCAAGGAAAAAGGGAGGAAAAAGAAAAAAGCATTTATTTATTTATCAACCTCAGGACCCCAAGCGGGTCAAGCTGCCTAAGAGGAGTTTTAAACTCACAACTTAAAAGGTTTCTCTCGCCAAGAATTTAATTATTTTACGCCACTTTATTTTGTTTTTGGCTTTTTGGATTTCTGAACTTTCCTTAGTTTACCTAAGCGCTAGATTTGGCCGAAGGAAGAATTCTTCTAGAAGCATTATGGAAGCGGGAAGCGGGAGAGATGGTAAACTTGTTAAGTCTCATAACTTGGGCTAAAATAGGAGCGGCCAGGGGGGGTTAGAAGCACACTAAATAATATACCAGTAGCAGGGAAGCGAGTTTCATCTAAACTGGCTCTGCAGGCGCTACTGAAGGACATGCAGTATGTAACTACTAAGAAGTTGCTCCACACATAAGCACCAACAGTCTACAGAACTGTAATATTTGACCATGCCGAGTTCTTGTAATAAAAAAAGAATTCTACAATTCTCGAGACCGTCGGCGACGCCGCCCCACCGTTTCTTTTGAGGCAAACATCAAGGTCACAGCACGGACAAACCCGGCCATCAGAGGCTTATGTACATGTACATACATGTACGGAGTACATAAATAGCCCACTACGGAGGTACCGATATAGGTACTCCGTAGTCCGTAGTCTGTTTCTGTTTGCCGTAAGGCTAAGGCAACCTTCCATCTTCCCATCTTACCCAGACCGATAATAATTTAGCCGCAGCCTAACTTTAAACAGGAGAGCCCAGACAGGTTGAAGACATGGATTATTGTTGTCTTCCCTTGGCTGCAATTAATAGTAACTAACTCCAGAATACGAGGCGGGGGAACTTTGCCCCAGGACTCAGGAGCGGCATCCTTGGTTCCAAAGCTAATCATGCATGCTCAGGATCTTTAGAGGCTTTTTGTTTTTTTTGCGAAGGATCGTTTGCAGGCTGCAGTTCGAGACGGGTTACCATTTCGGACGTGCATGGGAAAGGCGGTTAACTTGCTTGTTTTGAACGGCGAAGTCCTGAGCGCATAGAATAGCCGTTTTTTGTTCCTTTTTGAGACCTCCCTCCTGGCTCGTGTGCATGCAACTTGGAAAGGGTTAGTAATACGGAGGAGCCTGGATCTATAACTCTCTCTCTATTCATGGCCTCGAAGAGTGACATGTTCAACAATCGTTTTTGTCTCCTTTTCAGTTGACTTGCCCAATTCTAACTTTCTAGCTAGCCACTGGATGATGATCAACCGTTTGAAGAGCCCCCGGGCCCCTACATAGAGGAATAAGCGAACCAGTCCTGGCTTTAGATATCATCCCCACTCTCATATCTCCAATAATAACATGCCACCAGGAGGGAGTGATGACGAAGCAGGAAGATTCCCGAAGTCTGAAAATGCGGCTTTCTGGGGGTCATGATCTGTGCAGTTTGACTGTCGTTTTTCCGCCGATCTGGCTGGTATAGATTGACTGGCAGTAGTTGCCTAACTGCGGACGGCGTTTTTTGATGGTTATTTGGACTGACCGGAGGAAGCGGGATACGTGTGTGGTCGATCAGGGACATACTAGATCTATTGTTTGAAATTGATCGGATTTTCGGGCAACAGCAACGTAGCTTCACTGATGTAACAGTGTACGGAGTACATGTACAGCCCGCCGTACCTGCGGCGGACTGCCCAAGACTGAGGAATCTGAACACGATGGAAGGCTTCTAGAATGAATCAATTCCAGTTAATTTTGATGTGGGCTAGGATTGACAAACCAGATACATGACCACGTCGAATAAACAACATTGATATCAAGGTCGAGAGATAAACCCCCCCCCCCTGCCCTGGACATATCGGCCCTCTGCCCCAGGTTTGCCAAGATACGGAGAAATACGCCGTATAAGTTACATGGAAGAAAAGGATAAATCCCATACAGACGGATCCACACACAGGTATTATATACATACATAGCGTCATCTGGGTAGAAGTGGCTAATAATCGGCCGACCAGTCCACTGCAATGCATGAAATTATTAGGGTCTTGTCAGGCAAAAATTGGGCCGGGATTATTCTAGTGGCCACCGTATGGTATGTAACAAACAGGCCAGCAACAGGAGAAAACATCAAGAAAACCCGATGATTTCCCCTGTAAACCGCTCGTTTTGGAACCCCAGTACACATACATACAACATACATACCCATACCCATACCATACGCATACCATACATCTCCCCGTTTCTGGCCCATTTTAGTGCAAAATTCCCTGAACCCTTCTGGAATGTGTTCCCAGCTACCTACTGGGAGTCGGGCAGTCTGTCAGTCTCGTCTCTTCTTCGTCTCTTCTTCGCCTTCTCCTCTCGCCCTCCTCCATCTTCTCTTCTCCATAGGCGTGTGTGATCTAGAGAGCTCTCGGAACTCATCACCCAAGCCCTTATACAGTTTTTATAGAATCTCATATCTCCCTCCATATTCCCTACATCCTCTCCATTTGCAACTTTCGCCTTATCGGTCGGGGAAGCGGGAAGCCGCACCGCATTTTGCCATCGATCAATTCCTCGACACATCCGAAAACAGCCTATCAAAATAGAGCTTGTTGTCGGGAAAATCTTCCCTTATAATAATTCTCCTCTAACGAATACGTTCCTTACACTCAAGAAGGGGAAAATAAAAAATAAACAAGCAAAGTAAAAATTATCCTCCCCTTTCGAAATTCGAGCCCCAAATCAACCTACTTTGCGCCAAACCGACTTGCCCTGCCACCTCTTTTCTGATTCGCCCTTGAAATACTGCAATCGAGATACCTTCACGTCCTTACTATCTCGAGTGCGTCCACCGTCGCAATGATGCTATAGGAGGGCCGATCGTGCAGTTTCACCTGATCCAAACTGCTCAATCACTGGCTTCTTGTTTGGCTCGTCGATTGCCCCGGCCACCCTCCTTTTCTTTTGACGTCTGGTTAGTTAGTCCGGTCCATCGACGTGCGTCTTGTATGCTTCTTAGGTAGATACCGGATGTTGCGCATACCTCTTCGATTCAATTTTATTTCATTTTGCGGGCGACGCTGGCGCCGCTGGATTTCTCCTAATAGACATTTTGGACTCTTCGGTTGAAATCAAGAAAATCATAAAGGTAGAGAAGTGAAGGAAGCCGAAGGATTTTTTTCTAAAAAAAAAAAGAAGAAAAGAAAAAGTAGGCGGAAGATATCCCCTATTTTAGTACGGAGAGGGGTCCATAAACAAAACAGCAGATTTTCAGTGAGGTTGTGGAGGCTTCTGAAGACTCCATTCTCAACGTACTTAGTCTGCATCAGATAGACTCAGTCATTGGAACGGCATTAAAGGAGCATATACGATCTCTGCTATTATCTATCCTTGGGGACTCCTCCGTTTTCCCTGGTCGATACACACTATCGACACTTCTCGACGTCCATCGCTTGCAAATCCCGGGTTTCTTTTACCAAAGAAACACTGCGCAGTTATCTTCTCTTAGGGATAAGCCCTGTCGAGTTACATACTAAGAGAGGATTATTTCAAGAAAAGACCATATCTCAATTCCAGCATGGAGCCTGGAGAAGCTTGCGCCGTATACCTAGACGACCGTGTGAAGGACGAACGCTGGATAATCAAAGACACCAACTCGACTTCCGAAGTGACCTATACTGGATTAGAAACTTCAGCTGCTGAAGACGACGAAATTCACACCAATGTGCTACTTTTTCTTGGTGTCTTCAAGAAAGGTAACGTGGTCGTATATCCTCTGTGGTTTTAACTACATGCAAAATAACTGCCTGTAGCAGAATTTGTTGGAATTTTTTTAAATTATGAAATTTCTGCCATTCAGCTAACGATTGATTGCTTCTGAACAGTTTACCTTTCCAATTCAAGAAAATCATTCGGCGAACAGTTAACTGAGCTTAATGTAACTTGTCGACCTAATTCTAACCCCTTATTCGCCCTTCTTTCTATTTCCGTAAGTGGCTCACCTGAGCCATCGTCGCAATCGTCTGAAAGTCGGCCTATTACACCGCTCTCGTTACCACCGACATCCGACACTAAAGTTGGACGATTTCTTCGATTTTCGTCTGAATCGGATGACTTCTGTGCGCTCGAGCTGCTTGCCAGATTCTCCGCGAACCTGAAAATTCAGACTGAAGTGAACCTTGCTGTTCCCATTGCGGTGTTACGATTCGTTCAGAATGACGTTGATTGTGGAAAATCGGGAGATTCCGAAACTAAGGACGACGAAGCTATCGCTGAGGGCACTGAAAATGATTTGTCCTTAGTTAACAGGTGCATAACTCGTTGCTTGGATGCGGGAGCTGTCGATGTCCTTACAACCCCGTTAGATGCATCAAGACTTCAGAGTCTCTCAGTTCATGCATACAAAATATATAAAACAGCTAGGAAGCAACAATGGCGGGATCTGGTAGACGGGAGACCCAAAAAACACTCATGGGTTGGTGCGAATGACCATCAACCATACTCATATCTCCGAGAAACTATGTCAGTATTTTTCCCTTTGCACGGCAATGAACTCACTCTCGTCACCAACGTAGTTCAATACTAATTAATACTTACAGGGTAACTAAACTAATGAAACGAATATGCGATCCCGACGAAGAGGTTGAGCATTATCAATGGTATGCCTCCTCGTTTAATACCTCGCTATGTAGCCGATACTTACATGGACCTAGCGACCTTCATATCCTTGACCAACGTAAACGCCTCGTTGAAGTTGAAATCGGCAAATGGGACTTCTCAGCGCATGATTTTTCAGAGGACGAACTTGTACATGCCGGAACCATAATGCTAGAGCATGCCTTGCAGATGCCAGAATTAGAACCTTGGCGAATCTCCTCAGGTGCGTGGATAATTCTTTAGTTGTGAATGCTATTTCATTTTTGGCTCCGATCGCAAGCTTACTTTGACGTGCAGAGCAACTCTACGCATTTTTGCTCGCTACTCGTGTCACATACAACGGTTTCGTCCTATATCATAATTTCCGCCACGCTATAGATGTCCTACAATCGACTTTTCACCTTCTCGTTAGCATCGGTGTTTTACCCCCCTATCCAAATGGAACTACGCAACGTGCGACAAGGAGTCCAGTAGCATTGTTGTTGACCCCCTCCGACGCTTTAACCCTCCTAATAACGGCAATTGGACACGACGTTGGTCATCCGGGAGTGAATAATGTATTTCTCGTCAAATTGAACGCCCCACTCGCCCAGCTGTACAATGATAATTCCGTTCTGGAATCTTTCCATTGCGCTGCATATTCCCAACTTTTGCGATCCTATTGGCCCGCAGTTTTCACGGATACGAAACTGCGTAAATTGATGATCAGCTCCATCCTTGCGACTGATATGGGTGTCCATTTTAAGTTCATGGAAAGCTTAGGCAAACTTCAGGAGAAGTATCACGAAACCGATTCGACGGGTGGTTGGAAAGCCCAAGAAATAGAGATTGATCGGGCTTTACTCTGCGGCTTACTGATGAAATGCGCTGATATTAGTAATGTGGTATGTGGCTCGTCGTTTAACACCTATTTTATATACTCGCATAAACTAACAGTTATATTTGTACAGGCCCGCCCATGGGGTATCGCGAAACGATGGACGAATGTCTTACAGGAAGAATTCGCCCAGCAAGGCAAGATGGAGAAAACCATCGGAATGGAAACGGCACTCTTTGGTGGTCCTCCGGAACTTGGAAATATTCCCAAACTCGCCAAAGGCCAAATTGATTTCATGACATTATTTGCACTACCTCTTTTCGACGGGATGGCTGATCTCATACCAGAGATGGCATTCACTACCGTGGAAATAAGACGGAACAAGTCGATATGGCGAGAAATGGCGAATCGAGAGGTACAAAGCACAGGGTCACTTGAAGAATTAATCCAAAGCGACACACCGCCAATAAAACAATCGCATTCATATCTTCCACCATCGGACCTTAGGAACTTAGAGCGCGGCGAAAGTACCCTAGAGGATCCCGCCGCTAATATTATTAGGACGCTGCCTGCCACATGGAACTTGCCACCAATCCTGCACCGTGGAATAGATGAAAACTTTGATGCTGATAAAGGCTGTCAAACTAACATCCACTCGCCTGGTGTCTCTCCCTCCCCCCTCGTCATACCGACGGGTGCTTCCCGACATATTGATTCAGCCGTAGATGACAATCAAGCGTCTAATTCGCGGCGTTACCAATGTCATCGCCCATCCCAGCGCTCATCGGGCCGTGCGTCGACCATAACAGCAGTGAATCGCCATAGTGAGATTACGAGCGGTACGCGAACCCAAAGCACGAGCACGTATACAAACAATACAGTTATGACCCCCATTTCTTCAACGACCCAAGCCAGCAGCCTTATCAGCGTGGATAACAGCGACGATGAACATGATTATGTGCGCCATGAATTCGACCGCAATCCGGAAAGTGGTGTGCCAAGTAGCAGCTGTTCCGAAAGCCTGGCGGATCAAGATGTTGGGGGCAGCAGTCGTGCCACACCCGTGGCTTTGCCAGCTGCTAACTCTGGCCGTCCAAACCACCTTCATCCCTACCATAGTAGCGTCGAAGATGAGAAAACCCCACACTTCATGGCTGCGTTTATCGACAAAAATTTCGGCCACCACACCCAAGGAAACGGCTTTACCATCACAAACCCAACCTCCTCCCCATCTGTCAATAACTACATTCCGACCAATAGCTCACATTCCTCGAATCACGATTTCCCACCCATATACCACCACACTCAAGACACTAATGGAAACACCAACCGAACTGTCCCGCGACGACGAAGCCGCTTACGGCTCGCCTTCTGGCGCCGCAACAGAGAACTTACCTCCCCTGACCGTGACTGATTGACCGTCAATAATTTTAGGACATAATCATTATTATTATTTTCTTCCCCATTTTACATACATAAGGGGGATCGATTCTTCTCCCTCACCTCTCTAGAGATTTACCAAGTTATTTTTTTTCCCCTCTACATCGGGTCCCGGTTGAGTCTGGCCCTGTATATTGTCAAATGGTTTTCTCAAAGCGGTCCTCTCTAGGATTCTTTTTTGGCAGAGATGGAGTTATATGGTTTGTGTTTTTACCCTATTCTGGCTTAATGGTTCTTTCTTTGGGATGGCGGGCGGAATACCAGGGGCGGGCGGGCAAGGAGTGGCGGTTGGCTAGGGTTGGGGGTTCGGGGTTCGGGTTTGGTGAGGAGGGAAAAAAAGTGATATGGTTTCGGAGAAATCATGATCATACCAAACATATCATTCCTATTCCTCTTTTTGTTTTGTTTTTCGTGTTTGGCACATGTGCTACCCCTTGTCTTGATTTCTTTCATATTTCTCTTCTGATATATACTTATCTCTTTTTGGTTTCATTACCTTAACTTGTATGCGGCGCGCATGGGCTTTCTTGTTTTTCCTTCATTTTTCTTTTAGCGACGGGTTGGTGGTCGGCGGCTGACTGGCTTTGCCTCCTGTTGTTTTTTTCTGATATCTTCACTTTTTTCTTTCCTGCATCTGATCATGAATGAATTACGGCATGTCTTCTATTTTTGTCCTTTCTTTTTCCGTTCTTTTTTCTATTCTCTAGGAACTTGTTGATATTATTTTTCGAGTTGCATACTTGCCTCGATATGGCGGTGTCTGTGACGTTGTTTTTCCCTTTATTATACTTAATTCTGCGTGGAGCATAGGGCATCAAGTACATGTACATACATCGTCGAGAAGACAAAAAGAAAAATCTAACATAAATTCAGATTATTGATTGTGCCACGTTTAAGTCGGTGCTTCATTCAAGATTGGGGGGTTTTTTTTCATTAAAAAAAGGGTATTTGATTCATTATCGGAAAGCAGAGGGTATGGATATGAGACCATTGAATGTTCCCATGCTCAAATTCTACACTCTCCCCATCTCCCCTATTCTTCGTGGGTTGTTTGAGCGGGGGTCCCATTTCAACGCCCAGCACAATAGAGACAGATATGGCCTTTCAGCCACAGTCCTTACATACATCAGCAGTCGTAGTTGATCCTGTTTGTGCTTGTGTCTGTGTAATGTCCGCCTTCCCCCCCTGGTCAGCAACTGCTACATCCTCCCCCTTCCCCTGTTTCTTAGCAAGGGCACGATCAACATGTCCCAGATCCCGCGAGGGATCAACAATGTTACGAACAAGCGACTTTAGTTGTTTTGTTTCTGTAGGCGTTGTAAGTATTAGGAACAGAATTTTTTTTTTTAAAAAATAGATGGCTACGCAAATATCTATTCTCATGTATGTATATCAATTCAGGGGCAAAGAAGAGTAGGAAAACTACTAAAATAAAAATAAATAAAATATGAAACCATACCTGGAAACCCGCCCTCTGTCTTCCTGTCCCATAGCACGGTTTCCGCCGTCGAGAAATCAACGTTAGACTCATGCAGGATGGATACCGTGAAGACGCCACCGGTGGCGGGGACGAGAGATACTTCTCCCAGCGACGTGGAGAAGGTAGAGAGCAGTTCTTGGGCGAACTAGGTGGAGATTAGAGACGTATTGTACAATTTCAATAACTACGGGTAGAGATAGGGGGGGATGGGAAATTGAATTATTATTTGACGGGTTGAGAAAGGAAAAAGAGAAGCGTGGGTTATAACTACATACATATGCCGCCCTGAGCAGCCATTTGCACTGTGTGCAATATTTTATCGTCACCCGAGGCAGGTGGACGTGTGCTGTATGTTCTTCTGCTAGAGGAATAGCCACTTGTTGATTTTGCTCTTCTTCTTCCAGCCGTTGGTGCTGCTGGGTTTGCTTTTGCTGGATTTGCTGCGGATTGAAGGCGGGGACCACAGCGGGTGTGGACCGGGTTGAGGTTGGGGCTGACATTATTTTTTTATAGTTGGCTTTTTATTCCAAATTCATCGAGTGTTTGAATTGGAGGTATATGATATGAAGAAATATTTAATAGGGTTGAAAAGTTGGTTTGACGGGGAGGAATTTGATCAAAGATACATAGTTACAGCTTTTGTTTTTTTTATGTATCGCGGACTCAGTCACGTCATGTTGCTGCTAATGTAGTAAGTTATAGCCAATCCATAATAGAAATGTCTAATCGACATAATTCCACCCCCAATTGAGATTATTTTATTTAGGTATTCAGGACCAGCCAAGAACGCCTCCTTTGAAATAATTACCTGTAACAATATTTACCTTGATAGTGTGCATTTTGCAACATTCCTCGAAATAGGATTATTTACTTGGAGTTAGGGTTCGCTGTATGAAAAAGTGATCTATATATGCAACCTCCGAGACTGCTTGCTGCACTGCAACATCCCAAAAACAGCCCAGTTAACTACTATAAATATACCCAAATATCGGAAGCCCCTTTCTTCCTACATCATACCATGCAGTTCAGCTACCGTACCTGACTGCGTCCATCACCCTAGGTTTCTCCTCCCTATAAGAACCACAGCCAAATTCCAACGATTAGGCGCCGAGAAACTGCATGACTCTTTTGCTGCGCCATCCCAGCTGAGAATCTTGCCTATCTGAGTGACTCTGGCATTGGAAATTGAGAGTGATCAGCATTGGGCGACATAATTGTTTACCATGGTAAGCTGGTTCTGATGCGAAGGGGAAGAAACAAGAAAAAAGGAAAAAGAAAAAAGAAAAAAGAAAAAAAACATTCCCTTGTATAGTTCTAGGCTTCTATCCCTGAAAACGAAAAGCTTAAAGTACGGACTGAGATATCAAAGGGGGGAAGAGGAGATGAAGCCTATAGTATAGTGTACATAACGTTTATAATTATTATTAATGTAGTCTTCTTGAGGAAGTTATACGGACCACCGTGAAGCTTTGATCGGGTGATTTCGATTTCCAGCTTCCAATAGATATAGAAAAGCTAGAAATCCTATATCTATGTGAAATTCTGCGTTGGGTTTGGTTTGAATGGGGGTGGCAGCGACAGTGAGATCCAGCTGGCTAAATAAATATAACACATCTATAGAATAGTTTATTGTATTTTGGCAACATCTGCCTTGTCCTTGAATAGTATATAATAGCATCTGTTAGACGTTAAGATTGCTTCCCCTGTGCGTTTTTCTTGTTCGGGAGTTTTAAGACCGCCCGCCCTGGCCAGGGAGGAGGAAGAAGGCATCCACGCAAGGCAGCTAACGCCTTTCTTGGAGAAGGATAACGGTGGAATTAGGATGATACTGGGGTACTGTAGATGCCTCTGCGTGGGAGAAAATAAGGGAACGAAAGGAAAAGGAAAGGGAGACAGGAAAAGAAAGCCCCAGGTAATGGTCTAGGACTGGTTTTCAACAGGATGTTCGGTCCTGTGGAAACTGAGGAAGAACTGGAGAACACTTTTTTTTTTGTTCGACGAAAATTCCAATATCAACACTGCCCACCGCCAGCCAAGTGCTAGCTAGTTTATATAGATTTGGTTTATATTGATCTGGGTAAGGTTAATCTCAAGGGATTCTTTTTGCTGCCGTGGGTTTGTTATATGGAGACTCCGCTCGACACCCGACAGCTTCATCCCCATTTGGAAGACGAGGAAAAGGTTTCATGGATGGGTACAGGGGTCAATCGGTTTTGACAGGGCAGGTTGTTGATGTGCCGTTGAAGATACAGGCATCCAAAGATCATGTGGGGTTGAATGGAAGGAGATATGAAATATATATTTAGCTTTCACTGTTTGCTGCCGTTTCGTCCCAAAATCTATTTTACAAGAAAGATTTGAAGGATGCCATACTCTGCTCCAGGTCCTCACTACCCAAGGGGTTTTAAAAAAAATGAAACGGAAAAAGGAAAAATCAAGAAGAAACGAAAAGAACAGAAAAGAAAGCAAGGGGAACACAAGGTGGAAAATGAATTAATCCAGAACAACGAACAAAGGAGAGACAAACCCCTTCCATGAACAGTCAAAATATCGAGATCAAGGGAAATAATGGTGAATATGGGAGACAAGAGAAGAAGAAAACTGCTAAAATGGACAAAAACGAAAAGAAGTAGAAGAAGCTAAAATAAAACAAAAAATAAGAGGTAGAAATAAAAAAGGGAAAGGAGGTGGAATGAGGAATTTGAACAATCCAATGGTGAAATGGAAAAGAACCGGAGACAAAAGAAATAAACACGTATGAGATGATGTCCGTTAAAAGAAGAATCGACAAAAAAATGCCAATAAATGGTTGCCAGCCCGGAATGCCAGCCAACAGGAAAGGAAATGCGTATTTTTTTTGTGTCTAGTAATTTTTGAGGAAGGCGACTGCACCATATTTCAACACGCAAAATACGAATTGTTTTTGGTTGGTTGGATGAAGCCGCCTCTTACAGCACGGTGTAAAAACAAAACATAGGAGCGCAAAAGGGCGTCTTGATGCTATAGAGAGGCCTATATAGCCTTATCCAACAATGCAAGCAAGTGAGCCGCTCACACCATTCATTTCATGGCTGGTGGAAGTGTTTTGGTTTCGTATTCGTTGCAAAGGAAAATATGGTTGCGAAGATGCCGGTGAGATGTTGAGGTGAGCAATCGGAGCGTTTGGATGGCGGGGATCCGAGCGTCGTTGGGAGAGAGAATCGAGAGGGATTGAATATTCGATGAATATTCGGGTATAAATTAAAGGAATTGAATCTGGATGACAGTCAAATGGTAGTTGGATTTTATCAATCCACCTATTCTACATGATCATACAGCAGCCACCAGATTGTTGGGGCGTATATGGATCTTCGCGTTTATCAATCTTTTAACAGGGGAAAAATGAGAATTGATGGTGATGTTAGTGAATGTTTGTTTGCAGTTGGCCAGTTTTCCGCCACAATTGACCAAAAAAAAAGGGTGAATGGGGAAGCCATTTACCTGACCCCACACAGAAGGCACCATAAAATCTCTTGTATTATTGCAATAGTTGATGAGTCTGTAAAAATGGCGAGGAAAAAAAGTTGGTTTCAACAGTCAGCCATTGTGTCCTTCCATATCATAAACTAGACATGTAGTACCAAGGCCCAAATGCGGGCAGTTGTTCGCAATGACCAGACTGATGGGACTTCCCAAGGGCCAGGAGACACTCACGACATGGCAGCCTCAGATACCTTAACTCGCGGTCGTTCTAGGTCTTCCTTCAATCTTATGTTGAGCTCGGTTAAACGTCGTAGTTTCAATTCAGCCATGTTCTGCTTCTTGTTCTTTACATCTCCTCCCGGTCGAAGCTCGTACGCAGCGGGCATAATGCGCAAGTGATGGCCCGGGCTGCCCTTGAAAGAGGTATTTTGCGATGCGTCGGAGTCCGCAGCGAAGGGGTAGGAAGAAGGGTAGTCGGGGGAAGGGGGGGGAGGCTAGAAATAATGAGCCTGCGCGGCCGAACTGGAGGAGGAGGAGGGTCGTGTGGGAGAACTGGCTCCTAGGCGGACAAACACCACAGAGAACGTCAGAGATGGGGCGAGTGCCGGCTCGAAGACGAGATACTCTCGACGGACGATCAAATTTTGGACGGCGGAGCCACAGAGATGAGCAGCAATGATGATGGGAAAGATAGATAGTTGGTGGGTGTTGGCGGTGGTGGTTAGGGTGATGTCTGTTAGTAGGAGGAAGAAGCGAGCACAAAGACGTGATAGGATACCAAAGGATGCTTCAAGGTTCGTACAGCCAGTACACAAAAGGGGCCAGACAGGCGGAACAGCTAATAGTATTTGGCGTGGTGTTAGCGAGTATTAGGGCGTATGGTGTCGTATTGGCGGCGGCTGGGCTGTCATTTTGGTATTTTAATAATCAAACACGCCAACAGCAGGTGGAGCCGGGCAAAGGTCACTCCGCGCCCATTTCCGCAGTGACAGTACAAGGACCTCCCTAACCCGCACCACTGGGAGCCCTTGGGATAATATTTTAAACCTCCAATCCAAGCCTATTTTGAGCCTGGCAGCTATAACCTAGTTCTAAGGTTGGCTTAGCCGATTACGCGATGTTACCGTTTGATCATTTCTTCTCTCTGAAGGCTCAAGCTAGTTCAACAGTTGAAACATGGGCTTGGGAGACGAAGAAAAAAGAACTACTCTGTACAGAATTTATCACTGCTGTTGCGCAGAGTGAATCGCAAAATATTTAATACAATCTATTTCACTGTTTCAATTGAATCGTTCGTTCGTCCGCTCTCTATGCGTTTGTGGATAATTTTCCCTACCACTCTCCCTACTCCACCACCAAACTGACAAGACTTCAGGAAGTTGAACCTCTATTTTTCTCCACCTTAGTCTCGCCTGGCGCCGTTTTCCCCCATAATTATCCGGGCTTCCGTCTTCCTCAGCGCAGATGTCCTAGGAATCCCGGATATGACGAAGTCCTACGCATAAGTAGTACGGACGCAGTATTTAAGCATACCTCCTCTTGCTCTTTGAATGCAGGCCAAATGCCTCTATCTATCTCCCTTCCCACAAACCTGCCCGCCGGCCAATTCTAACGGTATTTTATAATTCCTTTTTTTAGCATCCGTATCTATTATTGGCTACCGGCTACTTGCCTCCCTGATATCCTGCTGGAGCAGAGAGCCAAAAAATATATCCACGGATATCCATTCCAATTTCCCTCCCTGTTTCTTGATTTAGCGCAGTTTCTTTTGAGCGGGTTTCTGGGATTGGTAGCCGGCCGCTAGTATTTAATCTTACGCTTATCTGCTTTTACACTGGCATTTTCTGCTATGTACCACTACTCCGTATTCCACGAAAATAGAAAAAGGGATGCGCAAAGATTAACCGACGGCTTGTTTCCTTGGAATCTTCAGCAAGCAAACGAGGGACTGATCTTTTTTTGTATTTTAATTTTATACTTTTCAAGTACTCTGTATACAGAGTCTTTGGCAGATGATTCTAAGGCGCAATAAAGCTGAAGATACCATTTCCCATATTGGGAGTATGAATAATGGCTCAACCCCAGAAATGGGGCTTGAGAGATCTTGGTTCAAAACGCTCAACTCACATATTTGATGCAGCAGGATTTATCCAGGCACATAAAACTAGATTATTGAGGCTGCTGAGCTAGAAGAAGGGAATAAAGAGACGCAAAATTGGAATATATCTACTCGCAAGCCTTTGCAGACACTCACCACAATCTAGGTCAGGCCTGGTAACCATCATTGATGCCAATAATTATTTGCGAAAGTAAATGAACAATTGACTTGATATTTGTCTGTGTATTCTTTATGAAGTTATGAACAGCTGTTAAATGGTCTTACTGGCCCCTCTAATAAAATATGGGTTGTTTCTAAACTGATGAGAATGTGATTCACATAGCCAAATAATCCCAAGATAAGGTTCTTAACAATCAAATCAACAATGTATTGTTTACTTTTGTCAACCCCATTCCATTCCATCCATAATAACAATGCAATTATTTGATTTCAAATACCCCGCCAAATTTTGTATGCAACTTCATTTTTTAGCAGCAAAATTCCAAGAATCGGGGTCACCTGATTCGTACAACAGTCTTGACCGCAACTTCATAATCTCAAGCGCATTTTTTTTTACCCCCCCCCCCTCGCTCGCAAATTTGCACATGAATTTATTCAGGGAGGAGGGGGTGTCCCTTGGAAGATTCGCCAAAGTGTCCCTCAATTCATGTAACATGCGATTTTGTATGCCAATGAAGCTTTCTTCATTTTCATCTTTTTTATCCAACTATTTCTATATCATACTCGAGATGCAGCTGATATAATTTCCATTTGACATATTGCCAACACTGCTGGTGTTGGCTTTCCTCTTCCTTTCTCTTTCCCTTTCATTTCAATGAAGTTTATTCCAATTGTTCTTTTTGTTTGTTGCAGATTGGTGCTTGAATTGATTTTTGAATTGTTAATTGTCTCTGATTTTGGCTTCTCTCTCTCAAAAGCCGCCCCATTTCCTCTGTACATCTCCGATCATTGACACGTTTCTAAATAATGGCGCCTTCGTTGGGGATGCCCTCTCCTCAGCCAAACGCCTACCCTAAAATGTATCGAACTAAGCAGTATGAGAATTTATCGAGCGGGCGCAAAGGGTTGGCTGATGTCGAGCTTTCCATGGCGACAGTAGTTTTGCGCGGCGCTGACAGAGGTTGCAGAACTTTTATTTGATATGGCTGATATATATATAGATATATATAAGATCGGGCCCGAATAATTCAACAACGTTATTGTTGGTAAAGCGTGCTCTCCAACGGAATGAATCCTGTCGTTCCTTTCCTTCTGTCTTTGAAAAGGAAAACTGCCACGTTTGATCAATTGACTATTCGTGCGCCGGAAAGGGAGACGCCGTTTTTGGTAAGCCCGAGATTTTAGGAGTCGATACTTCTATATTTCGTCAGCTTGTCCGTGAAGGTTGCCCTGCTTCCAATTCATGCCTGTTCCTTCGCCAACGAGCAATTGGGTTCAAAGCGATATGGTTTCGATCCTCGAGGACGACCCCATTGAAGCGCCTGAGTTGCCCGCGACTCTTTCATCGGAAACCAATGGATTAGGTATTAGACTGGCATGTCCTAGAACTAATTGTTTTCAGTGGCCATGATTTGGGAAATTGAAGTTCGGAAGCGTGATAACGGTCGCGAATTTGGAGCTGTTTCAGTCGCTGAAAACCAACCAACATCCAAACATTTTCAGCCGAAAGCACACTTCGATCAACATCAATCGTATCTATGACCATATACTTTCCTGCGGTTTGCTGCACATCGAAGGATTTTCATGCATTTATCCTAGGTTGGAGTGGATCAATATGATTGAAACGTTCGGTAATGCTTTCGAGATTAATGGACGACATATGCTACTGATCGGCTGATATTGCAATGGACTGAAACTGCTGATTACCTAGATCGAGGGTGATTATTGAAAACATCAATTTTTGAATGGAAGAGGTTTTCCTACATGAACTGGTGCTTATGCAGTTTCAACCCCTGAGCTCTGAGTTAAGTGGAATTTTCGACTTGACCCCTTTTATTCTCAATAGAGGTTTGACGTGCCACAAAGAGCCTGTCGTACGAAGGTAATACATTCCTTCTTCCCCCTTTTCCCACGAAATAATCCTCTTCAGTCTATCTTATATTCATTCTCCTGTTGAGGCTTCTACCCTAAGGTCTCGAGTTTCTGTTGGTTGAAAGCATATCACGTGATACTACGGCTAGCGGCAACGCTTATGTAAGGAAGTGGATCCGCAACCCACAGGAATTTTTCGCCTTCCATTCCCAGTTCGCACAACCACAAAGAAGCTAAACCCCCATCACCAGAAAGAATCCCCAAATTTCTTCTCTCTCCATATCCAAGGGACTCTTCATCGCGTCGTTGACCGTCTCGATATATTTTGCACGCGCGTGCTACCATCGAGACTCACGACCTTATCCCCCGTCACGATAAAAGAAGAAGAAGAAGGACGCTTGTCAAATTGAGAAAACTCAAACCCGTGTCCTAATCCAACTTTTCGTCCGTTGTGTTTAGGGGGGAGGTTGCCCATTATGCCGCCTCCACCGCATATCCGGCCTGAGAATGTCCTCAGGGTAAGATATCTATCTATCTAGAGATAAATATATTTGGGACCTGCGAAACTAACATATATGTGCTGGGATAGCGAGCTGAAGAGCTCATTGCCGTTGGCCAGCAGCAGGCTGCGCTGACGGTTCTCCATGAACAAGTGGCCTCCAAACGATCCCGCAACAGTCCCATTGCAAGCCTCGAACCGGTTATGATTCTTTTCGTCGAGTTATGTGTAGATCTACGAAAAGGGAAATCTGCAAAGGATGGCCTTTATCAATATAAGAACATTGCGCAAAATAGCAATGTGGGCACAATTGAGGTAGGCTTTTTCTTTCTCCTTGCTACTTTTTCGGGTTTATTAGAACATATTTGGAGTACAAATACGAATATTGGGGAAGGAAATGATGTGATCGATAAATGCCAACAAAAAGGGTTTTGGACACTGAGGCTAACTTGTGTGTGTCTTGTTGAATATAGATGGTTTTGAGAAAGTTTATTGAACTCGCGGAGCAAAAAGTTACAGAAGCTCAGGCTAAGGCTGATGAAATCCAATCTTCTCTCGAATCGGCTGCTCCATCAACAAACATCGAAGATCTTGATGCTATCGAGACGCCTGAGACTATTCTTCTCGCAACTGTTTCTGGTGAGCAATCTCGCGATAGAACAGATAGAGCCATTGTTACGCCATGGTTGAAATTCCTGTGGGAGACATATCGTACTGTGCTTGAAATCTTGAAGAACAATGCACGTCTCGAGGTTATGTATCAAACCACTGCGCTCCAAGCCTTCCAGTTCTGCTTGAAGTACACTCGCAAGACTGAGTTCCGTCGCCTTTGTGAGCTGCTCCGCAACCATGTTCAGAACGCGGCAAAGTACTCTAGCCAGATGCATGCCATCAACCTGAGTGACCCAGAGACTCTGCAACGCCATCTAGATACCCGTTTTCAACAGCTGAATGTCGCTGTTGAATTGGAACTATGGCAAGAAGGTTTCCGAAGCGTTGAAGATATCCACACCCTTCTCAACCTTAGCAAGCGACCAGCCAAGAATATCATGATGGCCAATTACTATGAGAAGCTCACTCGGATCTTCCTGGTCAGCGAAAACTACCTCTTCCACGCAGCGGCCTGGAGCCGTTACTATAACCTCCTCCGCCAGTCTGCCGCTGCAGTCGCTGCAGGACAAAGCCCAAAGAAGGAGAACCCAGTTGTCTCCGAAGCTGAGATGACCAAGACGGCTTCCTTCGTTCTTCTTTCGGCATTGTCGATCCCAGTCATTAGCACTTCGCGCTCTCGTGGAGCGCTTGTTGACGTTGACGAAGTCCGGAAGAACAAGAATACACGTTTGACCAATCTTCTTGGCATGCCTCAAGGTCCCACTCGTGCCGGTCTTTTCAAAGATGCTTTGAATAAGGGTTTGCTTTCTCGCTGCCGCCCCGAAATTCGGGATCTGTACAACATCTTGGAAGTCGACTTCCATCCATTGTCGATTTGCAAGAAGATCTCCCCCATCCTCACTCAAATCGGCGCTGACCCCGAAATGGAAAAATACGTGCTTCCCCTTCAACAAGTTATCCTCACAAGACTCTTCCAACAGCTCTCCCAGGTCTACGAGTCTGTCGAAGTCAAATTCGTTCATGATCTCGCCCAGTTCCCCGAACCATTCCAGGTTACTCCTTCAATGATCGAGAAATTCATCATGAATGGTTGCAAGAAGGGTGACTTGGCTATCCGTGTTGATCATATTTCCGGCGTCCTTACTTTTGATTCCGATATCTTCTCCTCTGCCAAAGCCATGCATCCTGGAAGTGCTGCTGGATCCGCGGAAAGCGAAGTGGGATCGGTTCAGCGACTCCAAAGCACACCCGCTGAAATCGCCAGGTCTCAACTTACACGTTTGGCAAAGACTCTTCACCTCACTTGCATGTATGTTGACCCGTTGTATAACGAAGCTCGCATCCAGGCCAAGCAAATTGCCTTTGCCAAGGCTAAGGCTGGTGCTGCGAAGGAACACGAGGAGACTCTTGCCCGTAGAGTTGTTATTGAGAAGAAGAAGGAAGCTGCGTTGGAATCGCTGCAGAGGAAACAGCAAGAAGAAGAGAGACAGAAGCGTCTTCGTACACAGCAACTACAAGAAGCTGAAAAACGCAGATTGCATGATGAACACCTCGAGCGGGAGCGCAAACGGATGAAGGACGAGCAGGACCGCATTCGACAATTAGAGTTGAAGAAACAACTTGAGGAACTCAAGACTGGTGTCAAGGGCATCGATGTTAGTGAAATCAACTTAGACGAATTGGATAGCAACAGTCTTCGACACATCAAGCTTGCTCAACTCGAGAAGGAGAAGAATGAATTGAACGACCGTGTCCGAATAACAGCCAAGCGCATCGACCACCTGGAGCGAGCCTATCGCCGGGAGGAGCTCAAGCATCTGCCCGCAGACTACGACGCACAGAGGAAGCGCGATCTTGAGGTCTATGAGAAGAACACGGCGGATACCCTGGCCGCTGCTAAACTGAAGCATAAAGAAGATGTTGCCCTCAAGCATCGTCTAAGCCGCCTGGTACCATACTTCAATGATTTCAGAAATAACCTTCAGGAGAAGCGACATGTTGAATTTGAAAAGAATCGCAAAGCCGCAGAGAGGGAATTCGAGAATAAGAAGAAACAGCGGATCAAGGAGGTCCAGGAACGTGTACGACGCGAGCGTATGGAACGGGAGGAGGAGGAGAAACGCCAGCGGGAGGAGCAGGAGCGCATCGAACAGGAAGAGCAAGAGAAGGCTGCTCGGGATGCGGAACGGCGGCGCCAACTTGCCGCAGAGAAAGTTGCCAGAGAGGAAGAGCGAAGGTATGATTTTCCTACCATATTTGGTTATGATTTCGTGCATTTTACTAATACACCCGCTAGAATACTCGATGAGAAAGCCGCAATTCAGAAGAAGCGAGAAGAAGAAGCCGAGGCCAAACTCAAGGCTCGCAAATCCGGTGCTGTCCCCGTTCGCATGGAGCGCACTGAATCTACGGAGCGCACGGCCCCCAGACTTAACCTTGCTGGCCGTACCGGCCCTACCTGGAGAGAACGCCAGGCTGCAAAGGAAACTGAGGGTACCACCGGTCCTGCCACTCCCCCAACCGAGGCAGCAGCACCCGCTGCCAAGGAAGAGCTCCCGCCTCCCCGGACAACTGGCGGATACGTTCCTCCACAGCGACGAGCCGCCGGTGCTGGTCAGGATATCTCGGCCAACGGTGCGGGTGAACGCATGCCGGAGCGGGCACCCGAGCGGGCACCTGAACGGGCATCTGAGCGCGAGCGCATGCCTCCACGGTTTAGCCGAGAAGCTGTCCCTCCCCCCAAATCACTCTCCAGAAGCCCAGCACCAACCAGCTCTTCGCCTGCGCCTGAGAGTCGCGAGGGCTCCAACCCACCCGCTAGCGGGGCATGGAGACCTAAGTTTAGACAGCAGCAGTAGTGAAATGTGCTAAGCCCGATGATATGACAGGCGAGAGGTTGATATGTATGCGGGAGTTTCTATTTCATATTTTCTTTAGTTGCTTGTCTTATCTTCTTTTTTGAAATGTTTCGTATGTCAACTTTTCTCTCTTTTTTTAATTTATTGTGAGACATGGGAGAAATCGGGCGATTTAATATTTTCAGTATCTTTTCATGTATCTCTCTTTTCGTCTATTTTTTTGCCCAAAGTTTTAGCTGTTTTTCCACCCTCCCCGGTTTCACTTTTCCATCTCTTATTTGCCAAATTGAGCCCAAACCCAAACACACACCCCCCTTTTGAGAGACGAAAAGTAGCGATGAGATGAGATGAGACAAGATGATGAAGTTGCTATCTCATGTTTTTGTTTATGGCATGTAAAGCAAGCTGAATGATAAAAAGATTTGTTTCCCACCTTTTTTTCTTCTTATTAATTTAGTTCTTGAGTTCTTAGCTTTTCGTTCTCTGATTTTTTGTTTGGTTTTTTCTTTCTATCTATTTCCTCTCAGCGCTGCTACGTCATGGATATGAAAACTCTCGTGTTTTGATTCTTTTTTAATTCTATCGCTTTTTTCTTCACTCTCTATTTAGCTACGGCGGCATGTATGTATATGTGTCATTTAGTTATACAACGTAGCACTCACTCACTACCTAATTCATATTTTCAGGTTTATATTTCCAGATTGCAATTTGACTAGGTTCTTAAAAATTTCAACTCTTTTTTCACGCCCTCCGAATGGCACCCTTTAATTTTTTCAATATCTACATGGCCCTTTATATTGGTTTTCCTTACTTTTCTAATTCCTCAAATTTTTGACTTGTAGGGGGTTGAGAAAATACTTAGTTGATGGGTCACTAACAATTGGCTGGGTTTCAATGCATAGCAATGATAGATTATTTTTTCCCCTTCCGTGACTTGAATACTTTTTCCATGCCCCTCAATATTACCATTCGCTTGAACTTCATTTAAATACAACGCGGTTTGTTCTTGGAAATTTAATAATTAAATGGATGAGCAGTGTGCTCTATGTCCGTCCTCTTTATTTTACTACACACACAGCGACTCTGAACCGACATCCCAAGAACGCTATGAACTGTTCCACCAGCCATGCTCCTCCACCTGCTCGCTCCCCGCTAAGTCTCAGGAGGAAGAAGCACAAGATTCCAACATATGTGATTTCTGCCAGCATTTACGATTAAGACATCTCGTGAATTGCGTCAAACCCAATATTCGTATGAGGTTTTTGTTTCCTCTGCGTAAGGGGCTGCTGGCTGAAGAACGCCATAATAATAATATCGTTCCAAAGAAGAGGAAGAAGAAATGTCCGCTCTGTTGTTTTGTAAAACACATGGCTGTGGTTGGGCTTAGTTCGGAACAGTTATCACAAGTGAAAGGGGCGGGAAACTATGATATTGTTCTCTACCTTGGACGACCTCAGAATCAAGACTCGCAGTCTGGGGTATCAGGGGTTCCTTCGGCAGATATCTATGTCAGTTATTCCGATGGAGAAGGAGTGTCGAATATTTGGATTGGCGATGTTCACATTGATGAGATCAAGAAAAGTAAGTTTGGCACTTTCAATCTATATATGCATGAACATAGAACTGCTTTGCTAATACAGAGCAAGACGGCTCATTAACCCCACCTGTGGGAGAAGTGTTATCCTGGCACCGTTTGGAGGATAAAATAAACGAGTGCTATAATGCACACACCGAGTGCCAACAGCATGTCGCCGCCACTGGAGGCTCCTTTTTGCCCAAAGGCTTCCGAGTCATCGACGTTATCAAACGATGCCTTGTTGAACGAAGCGATTTCCGTCGCTTTGTTGCACTCAGCTATGTATGGGGCGCAAAACCATCGTCTCTCCTTGCAGCCACACGTGCAACGGTTGATGGGATGAAGAAAGATGGCGGTCTCCCTGCGTCAACTATGCCTAGGACTATAGAGGATGCAATTGCACTTTGCCTTCAAATGGGCCAGAGGTATCTGTGGGTAGACAGGCTTTGCATTATTCAGGATGATGGAGGGGATAAGAAAAACCAAATCGAGGCGATGGATGATATCTTCTCCTCGGCGCAGATTGTGCTCATAGCCGCCTACGGCGATAGTATGGATTTTGGGATCCCCGGTGTCAGTCATCTGAGGAGAAAGGTAGTCCAGCATAGTGAACACGTACTTGGTTTGCGAATTACGAATATCGTTCGGGAAGTTGACGACGATCCTCTTACCGTATGGGACACACGCGGATGGACATATCAGGAAGCAGTTCTTTCAAGAAGACGACTCTATTTCACAAATACGCGGGTTTTCTTCGAGTGTGAACGGTCGATGTGCCATGAGGATCAGTTCAATGGCGAAAGAAGTCGTGATGAGCTCATTTCGAGCAGGCTGATTGTTTCCGACGATGTGTCCCCCTTTCGATCCTTTGCGCGACATCTCAGGCATTACACTTCCCGAAAGCTCACGTATCGTTCCGATGCATACGAAGCCTTGTATGGTATTTCCAAGTCGCTATATAAGAACAAGAATAGCGGAACGGATACGATGATGATGATGATGATAAACGGGTTACCTCGAGTTGACTTTGACCGTGCTCTATTATGGTACGCCAACATCGGTAAAAATCCAATAATGCGTTTGGAAACTGCTCAGGGGCCGATTTTACCAACATGGTCATGGTCATCAATCATGGGCCTAGCTGAGGATCAAGTTCACTATCAAGCAACGGGCTTCTATGGAACCTTAGCGCCGTGGTATAATATAAACGGCCCTAACCCTATCCCGTCTGGTTCTGGTTCTATCATCGAGGCCTTCAATGTTCGCCCTGACTCCAATAGTCCGGATGATGACTGGCAGGTTTATATGGCTATTGCTTGCATGGAAGGATGTATGGGAAAGGAAAGAAACGCCCCGCTCCCTCTCTCCCTAACGACTGACAACTTTTCGGCCGTCCGTGAGATGTTCAATAGACGGTGGAAAGATTATCACAGCTTCTGTAAGGATGCAATACCATCGACCATCAAGACGACTGAATTACCACCGCCACAAGCGATTACGCAGCGCACAAATCCAAAGCTGGGAGGAGTCATAGCAACAAAATCTCAAGTAGCGTTCCTCAACCTGGAATTGAAGCCTTCATATTCCTTCAACATCACTAACTCATCAGGAGAACGCATCGGCGAGCTCTGCGGGGATGCATGGAAACTCAGAGAAGAACATGCGCAAGCGAAAGCGCTCGGAAGCGGCACAATACCGAGCAACAAGTTCGAATTCATTGCGCTCTCGTTGTCTGGTATAGGAATCATGCCGTATTCTAGTAAAGAGCTTGGACCGAAAAACTATGTTGACGCTGATGGCAACCCACTGGACAAGGTGCCAATTGTGAACGTGCTGATGATCGCCTGGGACGGGAATTTTGCACGTCGCTGTGAGCTTGGCTGGGTATACCTTGTCGACTGGGTTAAGCTGCGGCGAGAGTGGAGGGTACTTATGCTCGCTTGATAGATATATGGAAATGGAGCATTGTTTTGTTGGATATATCATAATATTAGTGGGTAATTCCAAACAACTATAGTTATAGAGATCATTCTATTGCGAGGGGTTCTTGGCTCTTCTTGGTGTGTGAGGTGAAAGGGTGAAGGGGGCTGGATGTATATAAGGAAATAGGATATGGAAACGTATCAACTCTAGTAAGCCAATTCTAAAGGACAAGGGGACGTGTCTATGTGTGTAACCATTGCGAGGGGACATTATGCGCGTATATATGGAAATGGCCAATGGACGGGACCGGTGGAAGAAGAGAGAGTAAACGAAGCAATGTGAATAGGGTTGAGACACAGATAAGGGAGAGCAGGTATAATTGGAAAATCAGGGGCATATTCTTCTAGAAATACCAGAAATTAAAATTAAGAAGACAATGAGAACCCAGTAGGGGGAATGTAAAGCAGGGAAGAACACAGAACCAAAAAGAAGAAAAATAACCAAAACCAACATATCTCTTTACGTTGTGTGACTGCCGTTCTGTACGATGCGAAAAAAAAACAAGGCGAGGACGAAAAAGTATATAAGTCTATCATGCAGCGGCAACTTCCGCCCCAAAGAGTCGGGCCCTCCATTCTCCACATACAGCTTCAAACCCACTTACCACATCTCCGCACACCCGTCCGGCTTCTCGCTCCTGTAATCGCCGATCCCACTCTCCCTTCTCAATCCACCTGGTCCCCTCCTCCCGTCCCTCTTCTTCCCGACGCATCTCTGCAACCAGTTCCCGCACGGACTTGAGCCGTCGTGATGCCGCTGAGGTAAGCTGGCGGGATTCGTGAATGGTATCATTGAGAGCACGAAGGGTGTGGGTGAGGTCAGACGTTTGGGAGAGGAGCGCTCGGAGAGAGAGGAGGGGATCATCATGGGAGGTTTGAGATTCTTGGGAATGTGGGGATTGCGGTACGGGGAACGGGAGGTTTGGTAGGATGTCGTCGATTAGGGGGATGAGGTCGTCTATGGCTTCGGAGGATAAGGTGGGGAAGGGCGAGAAGAGGAGTGGATGAGTGAGGGTTTGTAATGCGCGTGTTTGGGAGGTTAGATGCGAGGTGAGAGATGCGTGTGCGGTGATCAGTCTTTGAGTGGCTTGTTAGCAAAGAAATAATGTTTAGGGCATACATATTACAACGTTGAACACTCGGTAATAACGAAGGGAAAAAGTATGATCTACATACCTAGTAGCGCTATTTTCAATCCCGCTCTGGCCACCTAGATCCCGCAAGCTTTCTATAACTCGGTCGACAATTTTTCCAGAAGGCCCATTGTCTCCCATGCTCCATCGAACAAGATTTTCAATCCCCGCCATCCGTGCCTCTAATCCTGGCGTAAGGTCACCAGGCTCCTCAAAATCCGAGTCATTACCGTAATCCGAACCATCATACAGAGATTCATGCCGACGATGTTTTTGATACTGTCCTGTTTTTGATCTCTGCTTCGGAATTTGTAAATTGTTCGGACTTGACTCTCCGTCCCGCGAGCGTTCCACATCTGAATCACTCTCAGTATTATGTGTCGACCCAGCAGACGTATCCTCTTCCTCTTCATGCATTTGTACGTGATCATCTCCATCCTGGAATCCCGACACGTCTTCTTCGTCTTCTTCGCCTTCTTCACCTTCTTCGCCTTCTCCATCCTCGTCCCAAGCATCTGCTAGTTCGTCTGCTAGGTTGCCCAGTCCTCCTCCTGAGTCCACCTCGGCAGCAAAGTCCGCAGAAAACCTCGCTGATCTATCCATCGCCTCTGAGTTGCCTCGACGAGGACTCATGGGTGAAAGGGGAACGGAGTATCTCGGGGTTAGCGGTGACTGTAGAGGACTTTGGCCGAAGCCATTTGGTGCAAAAGCGTTGGAAGAGATAGAGGAAAGGTCTAGGCGGGACGGGTTTCCGCGTCTTCGAGAAGGTGAAATAGAAGAGGACGGTGACATTTCGGCGGAACGCAGGATGAGATATTTAGTGAGACACGGAGAGGCCGGGTGGTAAATAGCTAATGAAAGGAGGGGGAATTGCAGGTTGCACGCATTTAGACGTAGGAGGATTGAATGGTGATCCTTTTATATAATTATTATAGGAAAAAAGGTCGCGCTTTTTTCCGCTCTTTATTTTCTAATTTCTCGTTTCTCTCCAGGGCACCCTGTCAGTCAATGCACGTCGGGCACGGCCTGGCGTGGCTCCGGAAATAAACGTAGGGGTTGATTTATTTAGTTTGATATCGATTGCCAGCACATTAACAACGGGGACAGCTGCTCGGTCCAGCGCGGGGTTCTAGTTAAGGCGTGTGCATCCAAAAAGCGGTTATCTGTGCCACATAGGGGCGATGACAGGAAACAGGCCAGGCAGGAATATGCCCAGAGCATCGAATAGCAGCGGGTTATTTTATTTATTTGTCCAATGTTGAAGTTGTTTTGGAGGTTTAAGTTCTGGAATAGAGGGCCATCCATGGATATTTGGGACTGGTCCCGTGACTGCGCGCCGAACTAAATATCTTAGATATATTTCATACATACCAAACTACCCAACATCATTATTATTGATATCGGAAGGTTATTACGCAGAGGAGCTTACAATATAATCTAGGCCGAGGATTTATAACAGAATCACACCTATTGACTGGGTGTCTCAGGAATTCGAAGCTGCAATCTGACTTTCCCGGAAGCCCGCCTCAAATCGCCCCGCTACGACCACGACCCTCATACAGTTCAACATCAGCTTTCAGTAGATACTGTGCGCGAAGCTCCAAACTCATAGCTAGCACGAAAATAACGCTTTAAATCGACTATGGCCACCATCCGGCGCATGACCCCCGTCGATCTTTTCTCCCTCAACCTAACCAACCTTGATGCCCTGACAGAAAACTACGACCTCCATTTCTATCTCAACTACCTAATGAAATGGCCCTCGCTCTTCAACGTTGTGGAAGATCGAGATGGTCAAATAATAGGCTATAGTACGTTTATTCTAACAAAAAAGAGAGAGAGAGAGAGAGAGAGAGAGAAAGAGATGGGCCCACCAGTTGCCCCCGGGGGGGAGGGGGGGTGGGGGGGGTGGTTGTGGAATTTACATTTCCTCGACATGCATAACAAGCTGAACTGACAATGGATTTCAATTTTGCTTTCTTCAACATAGTAATGGGCAAACTTGAAGCCCAACACGCCTCAATGAGACACTCGGAACACTACACACCATGGCATGGCCACATTACTGTATTAACAATCGCACCCGCTTGGCGCAGATTAGGTCATGCGCGCCGGCTGACAGAGAGCCTGGAACGAGCGTCTGATATAAATGATGCGTGGTTTGTGGATTTATATGTGCGAGCGGGCAATACGATTGCGGTGGGGATGTATAAAGGGATGGGGTACGTTATACCTTTCCGCTCGGCTGCTTCCGTCGTCTTTGTTACTTCGCGCTAACTTCATATTTTCTTTCCCGTGCTTCTCAGATACTCCGTCTTCAGACGCGTAGTTAATTATTACAGCGACGATCCCACGGGTATGTCGGACGAAGGCGAAGATGCGTTCGATATGCGAAAACCCCTCAGTCGAGATAAAGAGCTTAAACATACCCGTGAAAACGGAGAGAACTTTTTGGTCAATCCGGAAGATGTATACTAGGGAAAAAAAAGGATGTGCCACAATAGCTCTTCGTATTTTAGGCCTTTTAATCAGGATGATTATATCTAATATATAAAGGACGGGGTTGTTGAGCGTATGGTTACTTATCACTATGACATATTTTTTTGGTGAGCTGGAGTTGATATTTTGCGAGGTGCTTTTTATGCTCCTATTCATCTGGAATTTGAAAGCACTTCAAGCATTTACGACTCCTCTTTTTCTTCAACCTGGGATTGAATGAGATTTCTTTCAAGACGAATAATGTCTCACGTATGGTTACCTGCCCATGGGTATGCTGGTATTTAAATACGATATCTGAGAAATGAAGAGAAGAGGTATATATGGACATGCTTTGTGCTATCCATTAAGGTTCTATCTACAGCGATAAAGCATCTATATACAAAGTGTGTGTATAGGAAAGAAGAAAAGACATGTTTAACAAGGCAATGAGTGATGTATGGACTGTACAATTGTTAAATGTCTGCGATGCTGCCAATAACCAAACTGTAGAAGATATATATGCTCAATACCCAGACCCAGCTCCTATGCTGTCATATATGCCCTTTTCATAAATAAAATATATTAAACAAATGAGGAAATGCCTATTTGCGAAAGCCGCATTGGACGTGAACCAGTCCCAAGCAAGCCAACTGAACCCTACAAACCTGTACTAGGCCATCACGCACATGCGAAAAGCTTCGGCCCAGTTAGCAAGAAACGAGCCGCTGCCATGAACCCAGCGGAAAAGAGAAAGCAGATGCCCACCAGCACTGCCACACCCACATAGCTTCCAGTGCCATGAACGATAGCGCCACCAATCGGTGTCCCTATCAGCGAACCCAGTGAACATAAGACAAATGACATTCCCAAGCGGGTGCCAAAATCTCGCATATCAGACGTTATGTTCATAAACGCAACAGGCGCCACGGAGACGAACCCGGCCGCAGTAAATCCGTACAGTACTACCAGTACGATTACCCCTGCTGCACTGTGTATTCCAATCCACGCAATAGCCAGGACACCAGAGGCGATAGACATGGGTATGATGATATTTAGGGGCCCGATATAATCGGCGAGGTAGTTTGGGAAAACACGCCCAATGGTGGAGCTAGCATTGAGAATGGCAACCAGGTAGAAGGCGAGGTGTTCACTCATTATGCCCTTTTCAATTACGTAGGGTTGTATATAGACGAGCACGTTGTAGAGACCGATGAACCCGATGAACTGCGCGATACAAAAGAGAGAGAACACTGGCTCCTTGAACGCCGACAGCTGAATGAGAGCACGTTTCTCCTGTGGCTTGAATCGTACACGGAGCAACGACAGCGATATCAACCCCGTGGCGCATGCGATAAACCCTAGCACCCGAGTCGCCCACGCAAATCCGAGTTTCAATTGAACCTGGCGGAACATTATCGGATAGATTAGGCCACCAATGCCAGTCCCCGTAGCTGCAATTCCGTTTGCCAGTGCTCGTCGACGTTTAAAATACTGCGGAATAATGGCCACACAGGGAACAAACACGGATCCAAGTCCTAGACCAACGCAGAAGGCTTGCGAAAGCATGATCTGCCAGAGTTTGGTGGATATGCTAGTCATCATTAGTCCGAACGAATAAAGAAACCAGCCGACTATCAGCATAATTCGAGCGTAGCCGGCGTCAAACAAAGGTCCCGTTATGGCACCGACGAATAATAGGAGGAACGACTGTATCGAGCCGATCCATGCTATTGTCGAGGGTGACTCGTCCGCAAGTAGGTGTTGCTCATAGTAAGTCTGAAAACTTCCATATGCAATCACAATTCCCCTGTATTATGGGTACTTTCGCCGTTAGTTACGGCGACTTCATAGATATACAGGGTTTCAGAAGCCTGGAGAGGGAACTATGAAAAAACGATCTTCATACATACCAGGTGTTAAAGAAGAGGAAGAAAGACGCGATCACTTGTGACCAAGCTTTCCAGCCATGATCGTAACTCAGCTCGTCATTGTCGAATGACAATATGTTATTCTTCTGTGCCTCCTCTTTCGCCTCAATGTTGCCGGATGACGAAGAACATGTCGATAGAGGGACAGGGCCAATTTTGTCGCCAACCAGCTCCCCCATAACCATCGGCCAACCGAGAGTATTTAAACCTCGGGATGTCGAGATATGGCCAACGCGCAAGAAGAAAATTTTTATATATAAAGGAAATAAAGCTTGCTACTGAATATATGTATTCATGACAGAAATAAGAGTACAAAAGCACCGAAAGCAGAGGTAACTGGCAAAACAATGACCGAATAATATATCTGAAATAGTTAATAGGTGGGGATAGAATAGCCGTTTCCTGGAGGTGGAATTGCTTTCCGCACGTTTTTAGTCATGATTGTCTCTATATTTAGCTAGTTAGTTCTAGTCTCATGAAGATTTCCATACTTGTAAAGGCTGCGGGGATCTGATTTTTGTTGCTAAGCGGGATGAAGGCGGGTTATTCGAGACCTGGGGTTAGCTCTAAAATACCTCGCCATTATGCCTGTCACTGCCGATAGAATCGGCATTGTCCTCGGTTGGCAATATTTATATTCAAACTAGGGCGCCAGAGCTTTGCTAGGAGCCAATAGGGGAAATAATCCTCAGTCGTGGAGAGGTGCTCGCGAGGATAAAAATGATTGCTGGTCTTGGATGATTTCTGAGGTTGATGTTGGAGGTGAGATAGGGCTAGGGCTAATTACCTGCCTCGGCATATCCTGCCTGTTGCAAGCCCCTCGTTGAAGGACGAGGGATTACTCTGTACAAGGCTCATAAATGGCCCTTTGCATCACTCACATCTTGGTATCTTGTATCATATTTGAAACCCCGCCAGGCATGCTGAATACGTGTGATCTTGGCGCCTGAGTATGGTATGCAATAATGTTGGGACAGACCCCTTAACAAGGCTGATTTATTGGGAATGAAAGAAAAGAAAACCATTGTATGGATCTATGGAATATCTATATCCACATTATAAAGACAATCGTCCAGCCGCTCGCCATTGTGTTTTTCACTGCCATTTTTTTCTTCTCCGGTTGCTTAAAATGGTTTACAAGAGGGTAAACTGTGAACCCCAAGCGAACACCCAAACTCCACCCGCTATGCGAAAATCATCACAGTGTTAAACAAAAAAACAGAAGAATCCACACTAACATATTTAAGAATAGAAATGCAAAACAAAGCTGCACGCTTAAAGCAATTCTTCGCAGGTCCAGTCCTCATACCTAAGGTGACACATACGTTAGATACGGCTCTACATAAATATATTCGGAGTTAAGCTTACCATCCATCAGGGAGGTATCTCCTAACAATCAGGGGAATTTTTTTCTGAGCAAGCTCCTTCAGAGCGATTTGCAGAGGATCCGTTTCTCCCTCTAGGTCAACAAGGATCGGGGCGTTCATACTGACAATCCAGGTTAGTACGCTATAGACATTCCTTTGTCCTGGGAATAATGCACTAGGAAAGCTAACCTAATTTGAAGTGCTCGTGTGCCTAATACCCGCGCGCGCTCGTATTTGGTCATGTACGGAGTTGTCGTGCGCTGGTCGTTTGGGACCTTTTTCTCCCGTTGCTGTAGCATGACCTTTCCCTTCGATGCGCCAGCATTTGGATCGCCCGAAACAATGTTCTCTCCACCATTCTGCACAGTTTGACCTTCGCCATTTACTATCGCATATCCGTTTTCGCCATGTTCTGCCTGCTCCGGTTCAACATAGTCTTCGGGCTCGTTATCAATATAGTCGTACTCGGGCGGCTCATAGTCAAATCTGTAAGAAGTAAAGTATTAGTAACATATCTTTAGAAGCTTAAGAGGCCTCAAGAAATCTCTGCTGCGGGCCGCAAGCTTTCCAAACAGCTGGCGACCAGAAGGCGCATCAGGTTACTAACCCAGCATCATCGTGGTCTTCACGCTCGCCTCCACCGTAGTCTGACATTGCGTCTAAACGAAGAAATAAATGCCAAGATAGAAAAAGATATTCAAGATAAGAAAGCTTTTCAAACAAGATGAGTCGGACTCTCTGCGCGGGTGTTTGCTGCTGTAGTCTGAATATGTGTCTTGGGATGTCAAAGTGAAAAAAAGTTAAGGTTCTTGGCGCCATTTCGCTTATAGCGCTTAGCGCTTATAACGCACCAAACTTTTTTATGCCAAGATTTCTGCCCTAACTGCAACAATTCCGGCCCACACTAGATCAACGAAGGGAATATTCGATATCAACACCATCCATTGCCATGCTTTTGATTTTTCGCTATTTTTAGCTACCGTTGGGGGCAGATGGTAATCATGGCTCAGAAGCGAAAGACCACTTCGGAAACCCAGCGACCTTCCAAACGGCTGCAAAAATCAGCTCCATCTCCAAGCTCTGGTAAGCCCCGGATAGAGCATACAGGATCATGTGCAGCTACAAATAGCTCAATTCTCTGACAACTCCGCAGATGTAGTCGATAATGACGATCTATCAGACTCCGAATCTCAATCCTCCTACTGTCTGAGTCATGGCGACCAGCAGGAAACACCCATCACGCCTTGCTCTCCTGCCTCCTCGAGATACCCGTCAGATCGCAAAACCCACCTTTGTCCGTACGAGGGATGCCTTAAAGCTTTCAACCGGCCCGCACGGCTTACAGAGCATCTAAGATCACATACCAACGAGCGAATATTCAGCTGCACATATGAAGACTGCGATAAGACATTTCTACGAGCCTCTCATCTGAGCCACCATGTGAAGAGCGCTCATACCACCATTCGAGACTATGCATGCGACAGAGAAGGATGCGGCAAGACATTCGTGACGGGATCACGGCTACGAAGGCATCTAGCTGCTCATGAAGGAAGAGACAAGTACAGGTGTACTGAACATCCTCCTTGCAACGAAACATTCCGCAAACATTCGACTCTCCAAAAACACATCTTGACCGCCCATCTCAATAAGATGCCGTTTCCCTGTCCGCATATTGATCCAATCACTGGCCAGCAATGTACGCAGGCATTCGATACAGCAGGACATCTTCGCGCCCACGAGAGTAGACTTCACGGTGGCGCACGGTTCGCCTGCGCAGAATGCACCTCCAACACAATCAACCAAAAAACCCCGACAACATCAACGAACGGGATGATAAATCCACATCAAAACGCAGTCTTCCCAACCTATGCTTTACTCCAAACACACATGAAATCCGTCCACCCACCCGCCTGCCCGGAATGCAACATGACATGCTCATCCAGCCGAGACCTCCGCCGCCATCTCGAAATCACCCATGGCACCATCCCCTTCGAAGAGCGCAAAGCCCACCCATGCCACTACGCGAACTGCGGTCGCAACTTCACAAAAAAGGGCAATCTAAACGTGCATATAAAAACCGTTCATGAGGGTGAGAAGCGTTTCATCTGCGGCGAGACAGACCTCTCTAGCTCAAAAAAGGTAAATGGCTGGAATGCGCAGGATGACGGGTGCGGGAAACGCTACGGGAGCAAACTTGCGCTGGAGGAACATGTGCGCACAGCGCATTTGGGATTGAAAAATGCGAAAGCAGAGCGAAGGGAACTCCTCGGCCTTAACAGCTCCAGCAGTAGCAGTAGCGGGTCTCGTTTTCAAGCTAAAGATAAATCTAAAAATAAGCATAGCCAGTCAGCAACGCCTTCGAATCTCGCCATGCTGACTGGCGAAGGCTACGTGGAGGAATCTGGCCGCCACATCCCTTGTCTGCTGGAGCAGTGTGCGCATCGCTTCCATCGAGACTATGACTTGTGGCTGCATATGGCCTCGAAACATAATTTGGAGGAGAATGATATTCAAATTCTGTTTATGCAGCGCGCTATGCAAGGTGGGGAGCAGAGTTTTGATGTCGACTTTGATAATATGCCGAGGTATGGGTATGGGTATGGATATGATGCTGGCGCTGGCGCTGGCGCTGGCGCTGGGAACGGTGATGATGTCCATACGCAGGATCTATCTGGTGACGAGCAATTGATAGTTGGCAAGGGACAGGGGCAGGATAATGATGAACTTGCGATGGCGGATTATGCTATTGATAGTTGTGTTTCTATAGTTGATAACGGTGGGGATACTGATATGGCTTTGATCGACCCTATCTTGACATTTACACAGAAGCAACAAGTGAGGGATGAATAAGATGATGGGCCTAAGGAGGCTGTTGAATTGAAGTTACCTTCTACACTTCCATCAATCAGTCATTGACCCTGTGGTAATAATTGTTGGTTTCTTGCAATTTTTCCTATTTGTCATCCGCACTTTTATGAGTAGCAAAAACATGACAGTGAATTAATATATGTATATATCTATATGCAAGGAAATAAATAATATTCAGAAGATGAAAAAAAGGATACATTTTTGTGAAAGAAAACTCACAAATCTATTTCATTATTTATCTATTAAAGCCGCTAAAGAGAGCTACATAGCCCCCTGCGTCGCTAATTACATTTGCCTTTTCAAAGCCAACGAAGCATAACAACGCATCGCACTACACCGGGCAATTAAAGGGGAAGATCGAACTCCCTTGCACAAAAGGCGATTATTGCTTAGCCATCTTTTATTATAGTGAGCATAAGAGGGGAAGCAGTAAACTTTGATCATGAGGCTGAGCATTACCGTTAAAGTTGTTCAAAGCCAGAAAGAAAAGAACCCAAATAAAGCCAAGCTGTTCAAGACTAAAAGACAAAATAAAAAGGATGGAAACAAAGAAAAATTGTCCATTTCGAAATTGCATCAACAAAAGTGATGGAAAAAAATGTCAAAAAAAGGCTTCCAGAGCAGTCATTAACCATGAACAAAAAGTCCATCGAATCCATCATCGATTCATTCATTGTCCGTGTCCGAGGCAGGTATTGTCGACATACTTTTTTATCCCGTGGAACGCCTGGTCGGAAATCTGTACCGTGTCCGTTGGAATGTTGATACCTTGATTGTTTTCCGGGGGAAATCGATATGAGACGAAACAACAAAGAAAAAAGAAAGAAGAGAGTAAAAGAAAAGGAGGAAAAAGAAAATAAATGAAAAAGGAGAAACCCGAATAAAAAGGCTAAAACTTCTTGGAGTACGAGAGAAAGACCACGTTGAGGGTGGGCAACGTGCAGAGAACGAAAGAGAAGAAAGAGGCAGAGAAAAAAGGGGGCAGAAAGCTAAATATCTTTGCGGGGTTGCAAACATATCTAATTTGCGTATGTATGTCAAGCTGATGGAGAAATGTTTGGTTCCTTCTCATTGCTTTTCGCTTGCTTTCCGCAAATTGTCCCATATTTTCTGAAGAACTAGATGGAATGGACGAGAAATCAGCTCCCTAAGAAGTCCCATGTGGGGCTTTATTCAAACTGCCAACTCATTTCTTAACCTGAAAGAAGTCGTGGCCCGGGCTGGAAAGGATGAGCTAGAAGGTGCTCCATACATGTCGTTGCTAGAAGGAAAACGGACAGCAGAGAGGTGTGGCACACGTCAGTTGAAGGCTGTATGCAAAAAAGGAACTCCGCAAACAAAGAAGCAGAGAATGGGCGAATAAGACTTACATTCTTGTCAAGCTGTTCTTTAGCCATAGGCTTTCTCTCGAAGACGACGGGTTTATCTTTCTCCTGGGCTTCAGGCGCAGTGTCTTCATGTTCATCCTTCATTAGTGCCTCGAGGATCATAGCCGAAGCTTGTTTGCCGGTGCAGTGAAAACTTAAACTACGGCGTTTCTGCTTCATGGGCGTCTAGAATTATGGTATTTTTCAGCTCAGTTGTCAGGAGACAATAGGAAAAGGGAGAAGCAGATAGCGGCGGGAAAGGGAAATGTACTTACCTCATTTTCTTTGGCCAGCTGGACCTCAGCTACCTGAGAACGTGCAGCACGAGATCGAGCTTTAACCCCCTCCTCGCATATCATTTTCAGTTGCTGATATGCCATGCTCTCCTCCTCCCGGTCCAGTTCTTCCTGGAAGGCCTCCCCAAATGGCGACGTGTGGTTCGCAGCCCAGTTGCTGGGGTCTGCGGGTAACGTAACATCTTGACGGTGTGCGAGGTACTTGGGCAATGCAATTTCTGACCTAGCGCGCTTATTGATCATCCTTTTTCCTTTCCTCCCCCGACGGATTGACCCGTGTGAGCTGAGACGGTGGCCGTGCATATGGGCTGGGGAAATCGGGCATTCCGCTGCCATTCGGAGCTGCAGGTCGCTCATTAGGGAACGACGCGATGCAGCAGCATCGATGAAGTATTCCCAGTTGATTGTATTGAGGATACCGTCGCCATCGGAATCCCTGTCGATGGGAGAGGATGATTCGATACCAATGTCATCAATGTCGAACATTGCATCGCACACGGCGCGAATCAGGGAGTATTTCTCATCCGACATATTGGCTGGAGGATCCCGTGGGGAGAACATCCTGGCAACGTCACAGAAGAGGTCGACGGATTCAGTGCAGCGAGCCTTCGCGAGCCAACGAGCGGTATTCATCATCGTTTCGATCACGTCGTCCATAGTGCCTGTGCAGTTTGCGGCTTCAAATCTGTACTTGAGCAAGTCCGCGCGCGGCTGAGGCGAAAGAGATGACTCCGGTCTGTCGAAGTTTTCTATTTCATCTGGTTGGGGTTGGCCATTCCTATATTTGCGCAAATGTCGTTGGGCGGAAGGAAAAGTTGCCAAGTTGTTGAATTTAGGAATTTGAGGCGGAGGCATTTCAAAAAGTGATTCTTTGCATACATCCATCCTAGCCATTCTCATGCTCATCATAGTCATCCTAAACTCCCCTGAGAGGCTCGGGAGAGCGAAATGCTCTGATCATCACAGTTAGCAACCAGGGGGGGAATATCATCGACTGAGAGGGAGATAGCATGCCTTCTTCATTAAGAATTGTCCGGGTGGTAGTCTCATTCTCAAACTCCACGATAATCTTGTAAGCCTTTTTCAGCGACTTCATCGTAAATAAATTCCTACAAGGGTTCTTTTCCAGCCAATGGATGGTTTTGCCTTCTTCTCGCAGAGGTTCGACAAGCTTGCGAAGCAGCTCAATCTCACCCAGCAACATCTGTTTTTCCGTGGCCCATAACGCGTAGGGGCCTGGCTCAGGGATATTATCGACAACGCGGCCAGGATATCTCTCATCGAGCCAGGCCTGGACGCTGTGCTGGGCTTTTGCGAAAGTTTCGTCTGGTTCCAAGAGCAGCATTAGGAAATGCTTAAAGGTTCCTGGAGTAGTTTCCTTTACAAGTTTCTCCGTTATGGCCGGCACATGTACCATCCACGCCTTGGGGTTGAAATCGCGTCCAAACTTTTTGATGTTCTCCTCCAGGCGTACAAAGTAGGCCTTTTCAAGATCTTCCTTGGTTTCAGCTTCTGAGAGAGGAGGGGTATCGCCAGTGCTGAAGAGTAAAGCGAAATCTTCATCGCCAGGGGGTGGCTCGTATGGTGGCAGTTTGGAAGGCTTTTTGATACTGTAGGTAAGAGTACTTCTTGCAGGAGGGTCTGGAAGAGGAGCGAGGGGCTCAACCAGCAAATACATATCCCTAAGGAAGGGCCTGGATAAGCCAGGAGGGGGGTTCTGGAAGGGGACTTCCATTCCATTGAAGATACTGGACATTGTTGTGGTTTATATTTGAAGAGCCAGTCCAACAATAACTTAAAGTATAGAAATGTATCTAGACAGTTAATTTTATAGTCTTTTTGAACAACAAGAAGACTATGCACTGTGTCTAGATATGAGACAGAAAGAGCAGCTGAAATGTGATGAGAAAAGAATATTAAGATAAAGAAAATCACACAAATTGAGCAGTGAGTGTAATCTTTGGACTTGACAAGAATTGAGAAGAATTGAATCAATAACACTGAGAAGTGCTACAAAATGGCATAGAAGAGAACAAAAGTATCTCTGAGAACTTATGAGAATAGAAGATTAGATTGTCAGAAGATGAAAGAAACAAAAACAAAAGCTGTCATGCTTTATAAATCACTTCTGTGAGTGAATTGATAATATTGCATTAAATCCCCAACAACACACAAGAACAGAGAACATCACGACATTCACTGCCCAAAACAATGCTGAGGATCTTTTTAAATGATATAGCAATTCCCAGCAAAGAGAAAGAGAGTATAAAGAAAGGGGGTATCCTCATATTCCAACTGGAGGCATTGCATCCAACAAAAAACGGCAATGGGATAAAAATATGGCAAAGAGAACCACGCCCATACAAGCCCATCTTCGCTCTCTAAAAAGCAATGAAAAACACGTCCTTTGGGAAAGCACGGACGTACCTACCATTCGAATACCTCTTTCCAGATTTCTGGCCAATGAAAGATGGACGATATCGTTATTTTAACGAGATCACAAAAAAGGTAAAAAAGCAGAACATCGTAGCTTATATAGCTGTTAATCCAGCTTTCCAAAACTTCCAAAAACCGACCTAATACCAACGTAGTTAGTGATCGCCAGGAGGAATTCCATACGCTGGTACACGCCTCGTCCAGGAGTAATTATATCAATGCTATCGACACACACCCATCAAAAGTCCCAAAAAGACCCGCACTTTCACGCCTCTCCCCCCAGTCGCACCATACCCACAAAAACAAGCGGGAAGAGTTGCCAAAACGTAGCCCCAGGCCCCGGCAACATTTAGTTTCAGGGACAAGAGCCATGGCAACGCAGAACAATGTGGCTGAGCGGCTGGCTGCCTGCTGTCTGACTCCCAGGCTGCCCACGACTCCAGGCCAATCGGCAGCGGTTGACCAGCGTCGACAAGCGCCCAACCCAGGTCAACGGCAGCGGAAGGCCCTCTTTCCTATATAATTGGGGAGGCGTTGTAGGGACAGAGAAAGGAGAAAATTCTTCTTTTCTCCCGGCAATATGTGCCTTTGATTATAAATCTTTTCAAGGATGTTTGGATTTACCCCTGTGGCCAACGAGCTGTGACTAGAAGGTATGTAGCTTATCTCCCGATTGGTAGCCTGGCTGATATCATCATTGGAGAGAAGAGGTGAAACTGGTATTGCGCTGATTGGCTAGTAAAATGTACCCTGAGCTTTGAACAACAAACAACCTGGGAAACATCAAAACAATTAATGGGGGCGGTATACTCCGTACTCAGGCTATGAGTAATCGGACATTTTCCTAGACATGGTCGTCAACTGTTGATGTTCGATGTCGATTGACGATTGATTAAGCTCATTTTAACCTTATTCTAGTAGGCAAGTTGGAGGGCTGTTAGTCAGCAAACACGCGAGTAGACGCCAACTGAATGAATGAACGAGCACAAACACTGAGCCGGGATGACCTCCTTGACCCCGAGGCTTGATGGCGAGCATCTTGACAGCTTAACAAAACCATCTTAAGGGGTTCTGGGTGGTGTTTGATACGGCATTTTTGGATTGGCAATAATGGTTCTGTGGCTCTACCGAACTTGTTCGGCCGCCGTGAGGGGGGGGCCACTAGTACATGAGTGTTTCAGGTTTCGTGTTTAGCCCTGAGACTCAGGTTGGAGAACGTGGGCAATAATTTTGGGCGAGGAGGTAACTTGACTTGGCCAACCCAACTTAACACATTCATTCCAAGGTTGTTATTATTACCCAATGCATACTATGTAATAATTATTGGGCAATACCACCAAGGCCAACCCAAGCTGAGTTTGACGCTGACGATCAGTCAGCCAAGTTTAGTTTATGCTGCGATAAGATAAACTTCCCAAGGTTTCCGCCTTCTGCAGACAGATCGACGCTGACGAGGGAAGAAAGGTAAAAAAGAAGAAACAAGAAAACAGAAAAAAACAGAAAAACAAGATAGATGGATGAATGAATGAATGAATGAATGAATTGATGAATGGATGAATGATCGCTAGAACTTTCTAAAATCGCCACCTAAACTCGTTTATTTTAATTATTTACTAATTTATTTTTACCAGGAGTTACCTAACAGCAACAAACAATGTCTTACACATACGTGGGCAAAAGGTTTAGGAAAGTCAATTGCTCCGTCCCTGTCCGGGGCGGGAGAGCAGTATATGTCGTCAGCCAGCCGGGCGTTACTTGGCAGGTGGCCGTTGGTACCCAGCCAAGCCTCAGATGGTCAGTCGTTGTTGTTACAATCTTCCAAGGTTCTGTACATCTGCGTGCTTGGCGGCAGTTTTAACTCACCAGTCAGCGCCTTTGTGGCAGGTGGTGGCAGCTCGAAGTCTTGGCCGCTTACTGGCCGATGAATCTGAGGGAATCTTCTGTGCCATGAGGGGTGACGCCAGCGGCCTTGAGGGTGTGGCTTGAGCCCCCAGCGATGATCCCTGGCTAGAACCCCAGAAGAGCCGAGCCAGGGTCAAGATATGAGGAACCTGTGGCGACGCCCTTTCTAATTTCTAATTTTTGTTTTTATTTAAATTCCTGCTTATTGCGACTCCGCGCGATTCCGCAGCGAAGTTATTCGATAACTGCTTTCAAAAAAGAATGACAATAATAAGGATAGAACTTCTAGGTGTTCAAAGCTCTCAGAAGACGGTGAAAACCGGAGGAGGGGACATGACATGCGTGCCAAAGCTGGGAGGACGGAATGAAGGAAATTTCGACAAGCTGCTAAACTGAGACATTGGGCCAGCACGCAGAAAAACCGAGAGATTAGCGCCGGGTTTTATAAACTGTTTTACTACGCGCCAAAATCAGAAGAAAATGGCAGAAGAAAAAGAGAGACTCTTCAAAAACAAAAGAAAGTCCTGCCCGGATGCGCCTCTTTCAGGAGCAGCCGAGGTGAGCATATATCTGTAGGAATCCTCTAAATATAGGTGGAACAGACTGAAAAGCCCAGTGGCAGATCCAGCCCAGTCTTGTTATTTTGTAAAAAAAATAATTATTGTTCCAAAACTCTTGGACCTGCATCAGTTGGACAAAGCCACCTGGGCAGGAATTTAAAAATAAAAAATACTATTATTCTTTTCTTTTTCCCGTTGGATCTTTATCAGTTTTACATTGTTATTTTTGCTTTTTTTATTATTATTTTATTTATTTTTATTTTATGATTCATAGTTTGTTCAAAGTTACCATTTTTTCCTGCAGTCCCAGTTGGAGCAACATCATCATTGAGCATCATAACCCACGGGCCGGGAGGTGGATGCTGGCGAACTCTCCAGACAACCTTAACTTACAACCACCACAACCACCTCATCTCTCATCTCTCATACTTTCACCTCTCACGCTCGCTTTGTCTCTTCCTTACTTATTCTTGCTATTCACTATGACTATTATTATATTATTGCATTCCCCGATGGAATGGAAGTGACAAGGACCTTGTCCCGCCTGACATCATTTTCCTCGCTATCCGCAACATCCTCGATTCCCTTGGCGGCCCTGTGAGCATCGTTGTTCCAGTTGTGGACATCCTTTACCTTTCTCTCGCACCAGAAAAAGAAGACCAAATATTGCGTGGGGAATACAGATATATATATATCTCTTGCAGGCTGTTGCACACGCTGCTCTGGCGTCTCACCACTACCTAGTTTAATCGAGTGACTCTTGTCGGCTACAAAAATGGGAATGCTTCGTGGTAGGTCCAGGTGGAAGAATCCTTTGGATCGTCTCCTTCTTCAATCATATAGCATCACCTCGTACTCCCTCTCTGCCCATATGCCATGTTCGCCCATCCTAGCACTGCTGTTCCCCGCAAATCCCATGGTATGCTAGGTTGCTAAATTCCCATGTGATGCCATAGTCTTCTCGTTCCTCTCGGCCAATAAAGGCAACTCGAAGAGCAATGGATCATCCCCGCCATCTGCTGCCATGCCCTCATTCACTTCGCCAACCCCAAACGCCTTCTTCTCACGCCAGAGGAATAATACCGACCCGCTTCCTATAAGCAAAGTCCCTTCCACTACTGCTACAGGTTCGCCCTCGCATACCTTGAAGAAATCAGACCGGACTGGCCCAAGGCCAGCTTCAGCCGCCCACCAGCAACCGTCAATCATGGACGTGTCTCCAGAAAGCGTCCCAGAGCTAGAGCCCGTTTTCAACTATCTGAGCAGCCAGGCGAATAAGCTTTATCAGGAAGGCTACTTTTTAAAACTAAACGATTTAGATACCAGTATGTCCCTCTTATTTCTTCTTGTTGTCCAAAGTCCTAGTAAGGAGATGAATACTAATTAGTATTCTGGTTCAGATGGTCGATCGTTTCAAGACAGGCAGTGGGTAGATTGCTTTGCTCAGTTGATTGGTACTGTCCTTTCGTTATGGGATTCAGCAGCGCTGGACGCAGCTGGTCCAGATGGAGATGTTGCGCCCACTTTCATCAACCTGGCTGATGCTTCAATCAAAATGGTATATATCACCCCATATTTTTCTTTAGCTTTAGTCTTATTGCCTTGGCTCTGCATAATCCTTGCCAAAAAAAAAAAGCATATATAAAACAGCTGGGTATGCGGAAAACTGATGTTACGACCAGATTGAAACTCTACCAACACGAAATGAAGGAAGCAAGCCTCTCCAAAATATTCTTAGTGTATCAACCGCCGGAAAGAACCGATACCTTCTCCATTTCTCCTCGCTACATTCGTTAACTCAATGGACTGCCGCTATCCGCATAGCTATGTTTGAAAATACCCTATTACAGGAATCATATACCGGCGCGCTTATTGCGGGCAAGGGGAAAAATCTGAATGGCATTAGGAGTATTCTAGAAAAAACGAGATACGTGTACGAAGACTGGGCGCGTGTCAGGTTTGGACCTGGAACCCCTTGGAAACGATGTTGGTGTGTGATTTCACCACCTGATGAAAAGGAGTTTCAAAGAATGAAAAAGGAGCAGAAAAAGAAGTCAGTCTATGACCGAAGCGCTCCCTTATTGAAAGGCAGCATTAAATTCTACGAGAATAAAAAGACCAAAAAGGCCAAACCAATCGCTACTGTCACAGATGCATTCTCCGCATTTGCCATCTACCCACAGTCCCGACCTCTGATTGACCAATCTACGTTGGTTAAGGTGGAAGGCCGAATAACAATACACACCAAACCAGAATCAACTGCGGAAGGTTTTGTTTTTGTTCTACCCGAGGTTCATCCCGCAGTATCCGGCTTTGAGATGATGCTTCGTTGGTTGTTTCCAGTTTATGATACCTTTGGTCTCTACGGGCGACCAACACGACTTATTGCAGATACCCAGAATATTCGCAGTTTGATGTTTGCACTCCCAAAACGACGACAACTCGGATATCTTGATATTCTTGATGTGACTGCGCTGATACATACCGAAGGAAGCAATAATTGGACCGAGCGGGAATGGCGGAAGGCGCTAAAAGATGCCACGGCTAAACGAATGACGAACAATAATAGTCGGGAGAGTAGCATGACAGGAAGTGGGCATTATAATCGGAGCAGTCTCCCGTCGCGAAACGGTACACCATTGCGGTTTGCGAACGGTACTGCAGCGCACTCTTTGACCGGAAGACCAGAGCCTAATCGCTCTAGCGATGGGAATTTTATGCTTTCCAAACCCGGACTGGGTGCTTCGTCAGATCGCAGTTCGATGGGATATAGATATTACCGGGGGCAGGGAACTCCGCCTCCCCGATCATCTGGCGAAAAAAGCTTGTCTGAAGAGGCTGAGCTAGCACCGGAGCCCCCAATGCACAGGGACTCCCAGTATGACGGGGTATCTGGGACCAATGGATACGCTCAAAATGACAGTTTCAATAGCGACCTCAACGACTACGAGACCCAAGAGCGCCAGGCACTTAGTAATGGATATCAACAAAACCCGCCTCCAGCACCTGTAGCAATGCCCCCCGCCTTCTTGCATGACCCTCGAAGAGCGCCTCCGGTCAGGCCTCAACCATCACCGGGCCTTCAAAAAGCAGGAAACCGGATATCACACGGAACTCTATCCCAAATGGTAGATATAAACATGACAAGGAACATGGCTACCGCTGGCGCAGCAGCAGCGTGGAATGAGAAAAATTCGGCCCAACAGCCGAATGATCAAGGTCAGCGAGGGGTTGAGCAGAATGCTGGTAACAGCGAGAAAAGTTCTACTAACATGAATTTTTCGCCTCAAAGCCCAATAACATCTAGAACCCCGAAGCCGCATTCCCAAAGTACCCAGGCTCCTGTGGTGGATGGCCCAGCCCCAAACTCCTCGCGTCCTAATTCTTATGAAAACCAGAGTTCCGGAACCAACTTCCTTCCCCTCGATGCCCTCAAAACACCCTTCCAAACACCAGCCCCCCAACCTACCTATGATGTTGAAAGTCAGCACTCTGACAGAGCTTCGAGCCTAGGTAGCATGCGTCACGCGATTGACATTGATGCTTTGGATAGAATCATAGCTCGAGGACGGTCTCCCACTTCACCAATGAACCATGTCCAGGATGAAGGAAGCATATATGACCAACACTCAGTGTCCTCTCCTGACTATGCCAGCTCTCATAAGTCCTCAGTCTCACAGCGGTCAGAAAAGTCCGTATCAAAGCCAAGGATGGGGGTGCTGAAGTTTGTTGGAGCCGAAGATCCAAAACATTCGGAAGTAATGATTGGTGATGCTCGCTACCAACGTTCCGATCCCCTTGCCTCTCGGGAACACAATCCGGATATTCCCCTTGTTGACTTTGGCCCAACCCAAGCCTATATGCCCACGACCAGGCGACCTAGCACCGCAGATACCCTTACCTTGTTAACCCACAAGCGGATTCCTTCAGATGTTACTATTGGCCGAGATGAAAGACGAGCGTCTCCCGGGAAAATAAGTTATGGCAGTGGGAGTGACCCTCAACTCCCTAAACCTTCATCCAACGATGAGCACCGGCGAAGCATGATCTGGCAACCCGGGATGGTGAGCGGACGAGCAAGCCCTGGGCCTCACATCACCCCTGAACAATTTGTGCAGCAGAAGGCAGACGCAAACCGACGCAGCTCTCACCATCGTTTCCCATCGGGTACTACTCAACCTCGGCCAGCATCCGGTGATTGGACTAACTACAATCGCCAACAGTCGATGATGCAAGACATGCCTGCGCGCCCGCACTCGCGAGGTGCTAGTGTCATGTTGGGCCACTCCGGATCCGGAACCACGCCACCCCCGAGACCCTCGTCTGGAGATTGGACCAATACAGCGCGACACCAAGCAATGATGCGAGACATGCCCCCTCGTCCGCACTCTCGTGGGACCAGTGTAATGCTCGGACATAATGACATCTCCACCCACCTTTCTGCACGGGAACAAGAACATCTCGCACGCGTAACCGGGTCTTCCTTCTTCAATCTCAGCAGTGAAAACCAAAGCGAGGCCCTAGTTCACGGCGCAAGCCTCGTAAGCGCCATAGACGCTCGAGAACGTGAGAAAAGGGCTATGAAGGAGGGCCTAAGCGGGCAAATGGTCCAGCAAGCTATCGCACAACGCCAATACCGACAAGCGCAATTCCAACCATCATCTCAATCGCCACCAGCACCATCACCATCACACTACCCAGTCGGCTCATACTTTCCACCACAACATTACCAACATAACAGCTCTGATAGTACGGTTGGCGGCTATGGCTCTGTTTACCTACACCAGCAACAATCGCCAAGCCAATGGTCGGTTGACCAACAACAACAACAACAATACCAACAATACCAACACCAACACCAACGCCAGCAATCTTGGTCAACCAGCCAACAACTTCGCTCGCCGCCACTGCCGCAGCAGCAGCAACAGCAGCCAGTGACAACGACGCCTCCAGTAGCGGGATATCGGCCAAATCCTTACTACCAACAACCACCAGCTCATCATAACGCGGGTTCTGGTGCCCAACACCACTAGCATTTTAAAACTAAATGAGTCTCGGGAGAAAAGATAAACAGGAGAAGAGTAAGCTATCTATTAACTGCGATATATATATTTGATGAGATCTTTTTTCTACTTAAAGGAATGACGGCTTGAATTTCTTTTTTTTCATATTCCTCTTTCAAAGTACCCTCTTATGTTTTCGCCTCCTTTTTTTTCTAATTTGTCTCATCGCATTTCCTTTTTCCAAAGACCTTGCTTTCTCTTTTTCTGTCCATAGAGCCCATCTTCGTCTCATCTTTTTCCTAACAGATTTTTTTACATACAATCACTGCATTGACATCATTAGCATCTGCTATAATTTGTATTTGGGACGGCTGTGTCATCCTCTATCTCTCTCTGCACATTTTCACTTTTCCTTTGTACTTTTTCTGTCTCCTGTTCCTTTCTTTCATACTTTTCATATTATCATCAACCCTGCATAGTGTATCTTTACTTTCCCTTTCTCTGTCTCTCATAACTCTCTCCCTTTTATTTTCAGCCTCCACACCGCCACCATGTTTTTATCTCTCAGCTTTGTTTTCTCTTGAATTTGTGCTAGCTAGCTCTTGTCACTTGTTATCTGCAACCTAACATGCATACAACCACCTACCTACATACCTGCATTCATACATATCCATATCCATTTCCACCTATGCTTTTTCTCTCGCATTTTCCCCCGCTCTTGCTCCAACCCCCTCTTCCATCCTCATTGAATAGTTTTTAGCCTACTTTAGCCTTATTTATTCCCTCTTTCTCTTTCTCCTTTGCTCTCAATGCTGTGCGCAACTGTGCTATGGCCTCTGAAACATGCCATAACACCTGCTCTCACTGAATGTCATATAGAGAAACACAGACTACCTATAGGTACTCTAGGCTTTCACTGGTCAGGTTAGCACACTAATGGACTAGATAGTCAGTTGAAAATTTGAGTTTAGTCACTTAAATTTCTTTTGTTCCATTATCTTCTTTCATGAGAGGGTGGTGTTGTGCAATGTATAATGGGAGTATGTAACTGTACATGTACGCAGTACATGCATCTTACAGCTAAGGGTAGATAAAAATAGAAACGAAAAAATGGACATGAACTGAAATTATTGAAAAAGAATGACTAATTTTATTTTCTTACACGGGGGCATACTCTGTATAATAATAGGCCAACAACAATTTCTCCAAAATTAGAAGCTAACAAATAATCAAATCAAGAACAGAGGGCAGATAAAAAAAGAATCAGGAGACATGTAAAATTCTAGCGCACCGTGAAGTGGAAAAGAAAGATTTTTCTTAAAAAAAAAAAGAAGAAAAAAAGGGGGAATGAAAGAAATGGGGGATATTACATTAACATAACTGTATAACGTACAGAACAATACCGAGAAATATATGGAAAAAAATGGAAAAAAAACGTAGCAAACGAAATGCCCTAACGTAGCACAATAATGGAAAATTGAAACAAACGCCGGATTTTAACACCGTTATTTTTGGGACTTCTTTCATGAATTTTGGTTGGGTTGGATTGGGTGGATGGGTCTAGAAGAGAAGGGGCGGTGCCAAGGTTGACTGTAAGAGACTCCGATTTAGCCCTTATCCATTCCAGTTCCGCCCCCGCTCCCCTTTCCATTCCACCCTGCATCTGTATTCCCATATCACTGTCAAAAATGTTCCTAGATATTGCGCGAAGGTAAACAAAAGCAAGAGATGAAAAAAGAAGTAGAGACAGCCGGGAAATGAGAAACACTGCCGATATAAAGTGGGCATATCAGCTCAAGAGAGAGAAAAAATGATATAGAGTAAATGGAGGAAATGGAATAGGTTCATATCTAGGAAAGGAGGGAAACAAGATCAAAACAGATCAAATGAACCAAATCAACTCTTGTGTAACTTCTTCACTCGTACAGCGCCCTCATACAGCGCCCTGTCAATCGCTGCGGCAACCGTCAGTGTTCCTCCGATGACCGCACACACGCCGGTCAGGAAGCCAGAGAATGTTTTGGTTCGTGCCTCGCGGTTGATCACCTTCATGGGCGAAATATCATAGTTGATAAAGACACCGGGGATACCGCCTTGCGAATGCAAGCGCTCCTTGTGTCCCTCGGCAGCATCGTTGCCGCCATCTACCGACCGCTTGTGCGAAGTGACAGAGTACTGGTGCGTCTCGATGCTTCCGCCTGAACCCAGACCGACTCCTTGCTTCCCCAGGGGCATATCGCTGGCGATGTTAGAATGTACTGAACTAGAAAGTTCGGCATCCCACCCAAGCGGCAGGTAGGATGTCGATACGACTTTTACAAAGTACATGAAGTTGAATCTGGGATCAGTAGTGAGTTGCTGAGTGTTATCTAGCGGGTTGGTATGATGATGATCAGTCCATTTCCAGCGGCTAGAAACATCATCGGGTAGTTGGGGTCCAAAACGTAGGTGGTGGATTTTATGGCCCATATTATGCGGTACGGGGGTATGGAAGTAATTGTCAACGTCATGGGCGTGAAGGTTGCCATTTGTGAAGCTGCGGCCAGGCGCAATATGGAAGTTGCCTACAACCTTGTTAACGCGGATCACTCCTTCAACGCGGCACCCTTCCTTTCTCTGAGCATCTAAGTGCATGCTATATCCTTCTTTTTCGCATTGCTCGACTTTTTCTCCTCGTCCGAAGGCCCAGCTCTGCGCTGCGTATGCCTCTCTAACCTCCTCACAGGTATTACAGCACCCGGGCTTTTGCGCATTGGGTGGTGCGGGGGCTCCGTAACATGGACCGCAGTAATTTGAGTCGAGGTGTCTCGCATCGTTTGTTTGGGTGTGCCTGCATGGCATACCTTATTAGCATTTATTTATCGAATATGCCCAAGAGCCATAGAGATATGTTCTCACAATTGCAAAGCAGTAATGTCGAGGACCTCGCCTCCCTCCTCTGCTGGGCTTAGTCGCACTTTGTTGACACCATGGACGACCCCTGTCTGATACTCGCCAGAAATATCCATGACATCTAAAGTGAGCAGCTCACACGGTAGATGTGGGAAAGTTATGTTTAGGTGAATCTCCATTCTCTCCCCTAACGTGAACAGCTTTAGTTCTACACCCGCGCAATATTCCCGGATGCTTTCACAGGAGAAAACATACCTCTCCCCTTGTCAACAACCAACTCTGGCAATACCACTATACGTCTATACTCTGACCATTCACCCCATATGAGGAAGAATATAACGAGTAGGGCAGTGATTGTGACCACCCCACCTGATCTAGTACGTATCCGCGCATCCTCGACGGTTTTCGTGAAAGCGTCTAGTCGCGCAAATCGTGACTTTGGAGGCATCGTATCGGAATCTGCTAAATTGTGAGCGCTCAAGGGGGGGGAGAGCGGGGATTTCGCAGTTAAATATAGGAGGAAATACCCGAAGTGCCTCCTCAACTTCGCGGTTCTGGCTTCTTCACAAATAAATCATTCGACGGGTTTTGTTAGCGCCAAGAGTGTGCAAGCAAGAGACTATGAACCTGTTTCATATAATAATAATACAAAGAAGTTATCGAGAAAAAAAAGTTATCCAGAACTCGAATCTCTACCAGCTGAAAGGCCACCTTGAGAATGAATGCAGCTGATGATTGGCCAGAACTTGTTGCCAGCTAACCCAAAAGCAGCCGCGTCATGTGACTGCGCTTAGTAGTGCTCGAATAAGCGACAGTCGCGCTTGAGCCTCCTTTGGCAGGCAATCATTGTTTCAACTTCCAAGGCAGCAAAACCCAGTCATCCCGTCGTATATTTCCGCCTTTCTCCCTCTTGTGCTGCTTGCCCGTTGTTATCAACGCCATATTCGATCCATTTACCTGTCCCGATGGCCGATATCTATTTTATTGCAGCCGATTCTCCTTGAGCTCTCACTGCTTGCCAAACGTTGCCACCCAACGCAACTATTTTTGTCACTGTATCCACCTAACTATCTCCTTTGAGGGGCGAGCATCAAACTTACTTTTGCTCGCTCCTGTCTGCATAATACCTACTTCTCCCTCTCGGCGACGCTGTGGGACATGCTGCAACTGTCGTCTTGCACAATGAATAACTCAAAAGCTCCAAGAGGCCCGCGCAGCCGTACTGGAACACCAGATCGAGGAGGCATTCGCAAACGAGGCGCCCCTAGTCGGATCGATCGAGATGGTGACCTGGACATGGATGGTGCTGGATCTGGAAGAGGACGCGGAGGAAGAAGTCGTGGGCGTGGTGACTCTGGACGCAGGTCTGCTCCGGGAGCTGGAAGCTTGAGTCAAGGAAGAGACCCGAGAAGGCTAGCCGACAAAGATAAAACCTTAGATGCACTGCAAAAAGCCATCTTTAGCAACGCATCGTCTCAGGCGAATATCAGACATGGTCGCCCTCGGACGCAGGGCAAAGGCTTGGCTCAGGTGAGCGTGCGAGGATGGAAGCACAGCAAAGCGGCTTCCAATCCTGATGGCGGTATTGAGAACCTCATTTTGTTCCTCGAGAGAAAAGCCCACCCCATAAATCAAGATACTGCGGCCCATTCACGATTAAAAATTTCCAAGGTATGTGCAACATCACATTCTAGTGGTCACCGACGTATTCGCAGAAACATCCTCCCTGGGCTGTTTACCCTCTCGCGCCGAATATCCCAGATCGACGATTGAGACACTGTCTAAATATGTCACAAAACCGTTGGATGCCTGCAGTTTCAAGGTTATTAAGCCTTGCTAACGTTAACTAGTCACAAGTCGAAGGGGATGCTTTGATTATATCAGTTCGTCCGGAACAGGTGCCATGGGTTTTACGGGTCAATGGTCTTAGCTTTGCAGGCGAGCCACTTATTATTGAAGAATACCGCGGCCCCAATGCCAGCCATACACAAACGCAACCGCCATCGCAGGCCACGCTCGATACAAAGGCTAGAATGACGGCATTCTTAGGGAAGAGATACTCTGAGCCAGGGAAACTCTTAAACCTTTCACAGCTTGGCACCGACCCCGACCTTCTCGCCATGGGCATGTTCGACACCACTGCTACGGAGTCTAAATTCTTCCCGGCTCTCATGAAAATATGCGAACTTACGTTCGACTCTCCGGCTAAACGAAGGGACCTTGTCCAAAGCGTTACCCTAGCTCAAAATAAACTACCTAATGTTTCTTCCGTAACTACGCTGTCGCAAACATTCCCAGATCTCAAAAATCTCGATTTATCGAACAATCAATTCAAGGATATTCAAGGACTACTTGCGTGGAGGTGGAAATTTCGAGAGCTCGATTTCCTCGACCTTACGGGAAACCCAATTAGCGCCGAACCAAACTTCAAGGAAACTATGCTCAAATGGTATCCTAGGCTTAGAACGCTAAATAATGTTCCTGTCCGAACAGTGGAAGAAATAGCTGCCCAGCGGAAAACTCCGATCCCGATTCAACCTGCTAGTTTCCAAGATGAATCCCAAATTGGTGAAAATTTCGTAAAAGCTTTTTTCACTGGATTCGACAACGATCGAAACGAGCTCCTGAATGGGATCTACGACGCCAAGTCGACTTTTTCACTAAGTGTCAACCCCATGGCTCCACGAGGGCTGCGAGTGAATGGTGTTTCAGGATGGGATTCGTACATCAGAAAAAGCAGAAATCTCCTGAAGGTTAACTATCTTCCTGCTCGAATGGCCCGTATCTTTGTCGGCACCGAAAAAATCCGCGAAGTATGGAACTCCTTACCGAAGACGAGACATCCTGATATTCTTGCAAACCCACAAGATTGGCTAATAGAGTGCCATCCTATTCCTGGTCTTCCCGACCCAACCGGCCATAGTGCTACAGGTGTTGGCGGTCTTCTTATAACCGTCCACGGTAAATTCGAGGAATTTGAGGAACCAACTACAAACAAGGCACAGATGCGGAGTTTCGACCGTACTTTTATCCTTGGACCAGGGGGTGGGGTTGGCGGTTTACGAGTTGTTAACGACATGCTTTGTTTGAGGGCATTTGGTGGATCCGAAGCATTTGTTCCAGAGACTGGACAGTCCCCTACGAACTCAATCATCCCGCCGCCTGCTCAGACAGCTATTCCGATTCCGATCCCGGGCCCTATCCCATCTCCTATCACGACCCCGATCCCCACAACGCAGCGAGTTCATCCAGAGGCAAAAGATGGATTCGGATTACCAACACCCGGGAAACCGGAAGAGCAGCTCCGGAAGGAACAAATTGTTCTGGAAACCAGCTTCCGAACGAAAATGACATTGGCATATTCAGAAATGGCTTTGTCTGGAAACAACTGGGACATGGAAGCAGCGCTGAAGAATTTTGAAGAATTGAAGGTAAGTTGCATCCACATATTGTACCCTCGTTTAGTACGGGCTTTGGCACTAACAGGAGTAACCCGACAGATTCATGGAAAGCTCCCTCCGGATGCATTCTTGGCTGGAGTATAATTTATTTGTTTTAACCCAACTATTCGCTTGGGTTGCGATACACAAACAAACTTGAGCAATGGCTTTTGGTTTCCGGCACGCTTTTTTTATTCGAGTACGAAAATGAACTAATTGGGTAATTCCACGGAGGAAGTAGTTATAGACAGGTGAAATGAAATTGCTGTAGAGAGTACTGGTGTTTGAACAAGCGGCTGGCTTAAATCAGGGTTAAGGGTGTTTGTCGTTTATTAACTTTCGATGTTTTGATTCGGATATACTTCTCTCAAAGTTTTTGTTTTTAATGCATTGCGAACGGTACGGTGCTATAATAAGGGCTTCAGTTTGTTTAATTTTGGAAATTATTTTTTCAATAGAGGACCAAACAGGACCAACTCGCCAGTATGATTGTCTGAGATAGATTAGCTAGACTTGTTTCAAAGTAACCATACCCGCTTCAGTTATAGTACCATATCCATCTTAATCAATTAGCTTCCCAGTTGTACTGTACATTAGCTGGAACTTTTGAAAGGTTCCAATTAGATCTTATATCACGTGACATTTTTGGATGAACATCCACCCATATATAGTTATCTACTCCGTACAACTGAGGTCGATGATCGACGACACAAGCAATCGCATTGCTCAAAGGATAACCAATCTATATCGATGGTCCCTAAGAACTCAATATAATTCTTACATACATATAACAGCACATGGTAGCAGATTGAGCCGCATTATGTGGCCGGGTGTGACGTGCAATTCATTGGGATGTCAGCCACCGCATTCATGACGGGAAACGGCGTGTCCAACCCCGATCCGCTGGATGGAGGCAAGCTCGCAACAACTCCCTGAATCTCATATACTGAGCTGACAATAATTTATGTAGCTGACTATGATCCAATCGACCACCTTAATACCATCTTCTCTCACCCCTCCGCCCTCGCATCCGTATCCAAAACATCCGATGCGCTTCAAACGTATCAAGATGAGCTCGACAATGATATCGCTTCGCTCGTCGAACGACAAGCCGCTTCCAATGCAGAAAGCGTGCAGCGAATACAAACGGCCAAAGCAGACATGACCGAGCTATTTAAGAAGATCGATGACGTCCGCGAGCGGGCGTTAAAGACGGAACAAGCCATCACAGAGATGACGGCGGAGATCAAACAGCTAGATAATGCGAAGAAGAACTTAACCTTGTCGATGACGGCGTTGAAGAGGTTACAGATGCTTACTACTGCTTACGAGCAACTGAAAGCCTTGAGCAAATCGAGACAATATCGCGACTGTGCGCAGCTCCTGGCCGCAGTGATCCAGCTTATGGCCCATTTCAAATCCTATCGGTCGATCGACCAGATTGCTACACTAAGCCGTAATGTGGCTGATATTCAACGAGAACTACTCGAGCAAGTTTGCGAAGATTTCGAGATTATATTTGCGAAAGGGGAGATCCCGCAGAGGAAGGGCGTACTGGCCGAAGGCTGCTTGGTTATGGAAGCCTTGGGGGATATGGCAAAGTCAAGGTTAATAACCTGGTATTGCAATACGCAATTAAGAGAATATCGCCAAGTGTTTCGAGGAAACGAGGAAGCAGGGTCTTTGGATAATATCTCGAGAAGGTATTCCTGGTTCAGAAGGATGCTGAAGACGTATGATGAAGAGCATGCGTTGATATTTCCACCTTCCTGGAAAGTCAGTGAAATTCTAGCAAATGTGTTCTGTGAAGGGACACGGGAAGATTTCAAAGGAATCCTATCCCGATCAGTCCGGAGCGGACAAACGTTAGACGTTAACCTTCTCCTCTCTTGCTTGCAAGAGACCCTCGATTTTGAACAATCCCTTGACAGGCGATTCGCCTCACAATCTCGTGCGTCTTCCGATACTTTTACATCCAGCGAAATTCCTGTATTTGGTCAGTCGATATCTGAAGCTTTTGAGCCATACCTTAGCGTATGGATTGAAGCTCAAGATAAGCAGTTATCCGCCTTGATACCGAAATATCGACAACAACCAATAAAACCCCCAGATGAGGATTTTACGTCCCGCCTAGTTATTCCTTCTTCTACTGACCTGTTCACGTTTTATCGACTCTCTCTCGCGCAGTGTGCCAAATTATCCACTGGCGCCAGTTTATCAGAGCTGTCGAAACTATTTGCAAAATATTTGGATCAATATGCTCAGCAAGTGCTTTTATATTTCGTCACTGAACGCGCAAGTGGACAGACTCCCTCCAAAATTCCATCGTTGGAGGACCTTATTATGGTCTTAAACACAGCCGATTATTGTTACTCGACGTGCAACCAGCTCGAAGATAAAATTAAAGGACGGATCGACGAGAACTTTAAGCAAAGTGTCGATCTACAGAGCCAAGCAGATGCTTTTATGGGCATTGCTAGTTCAGCTGTACGCGGACTGGTCCGAAAAGTCGAGGTTGAATTGGAACCGTCATGGAAAGAAATGCGAAATACAAACTGGAACAGATTAGAAACGGTCAGCGATCAGAGCTCCTTCGTTGCAATACTGTTAAGCAGCGCCAAATCAAAATCTGAGGAAATCCTGGAAATGTTGCATAAACAGCAGTATGCGCGAGCATTTGCTGATAATCTCGTGGAACACCTCTCAAGCAGCTACATAGCTACTATTTTCCAGTGCAGACCAGTGTCCGAGACTGGTGCTGAACAGGTAGGACTGACCCTTTCCAGGCCACATCAGGCAACATAATTTCTCCCCAACTAACAAACATTATAGATGCTCCTTGACGCCTACACAATAAAAAGTGGAATCGCCGGTCTTCTCTCCCCACCACCAGCTGGATTCACCAAGCGGCTTAACATATCCTTCCAAAAAGTCGACGCTCTCCTCAAAACTCTCCAGGTCCGAGCCACACCACCCGAAGCCCTAGTACAGGCCTACCTCATCCACATCGCCGACCGAAGCGATACAAACTTTCGTAGAATCCTCGAAATCAAAGGGATCCGAGGCAAACAAGAACAAAACCAGCTCATCGAGCTATTTCAAATCCACAAAACCTCCGACCGCCACGCTTCCAACCTACAACAAAGCAATCCACTCGTCGCACAGCTACAGCCCCCGACATCATCATCCACCACCGCGCCTGCTACCTCCTCCGTATCCCAAGGCTTGGGCTTGAGCAACCTGGGCGGAACGGGCGGCGCCTCACTCGCAACAGGTACTCTTCCAGCCCGATTCGATGCTTCGAGTCTGGGTTCTGCACTCATATCTGCAGCCAGGGATGGGGTAGATAGGCTGGGGACCCCCCTAGTCGGTGGCGCTACCGCTGGCAGCGTTGGAATACCCGCAGCGGCTTCCCCGCAACCAGGCACGGGGACTCCAGTGGTTAATTTAGGTGGGAGCTTAGGGCAGCGGGGAGACGGCATAGAAGGTACCGGGCTAGGGTCAACGAATCTTAATGAGAATCTTAAAAATATTGGGAAGTTCTTTCGGAGGGATTTGGGTGGGCTGGGTGGACGGTTTGGGAGGGGTGGAGATGAAGGTGGGGGGAGGTAGACGGGGAGAGGAGAAATGGAAGAGCATTTTTCTTGGGATATTAGCTATATCTATATTTTACTCTAAGTACATGTGAGAGGGATAGGAGAATCAGATGGTTGTATGTAGGGAAAGGATACGGATACAGATTTTAAAGTATCTGTACGTGTATATGCAAATGGTTGTAAACAATATCTATAGTGCAAATTAGGTTTGATATCTTGTTCATGTTCCACTTATCAAAGGTGTTTGAAAAATAATGTGCTCTCTTCATTTTAGCACTTTCTCCGTATTGAATGCAATGCATGCCCTAACTAAACTCTTACTACCATACACCATACCTACAGACGACCCTGCACCAAAAGATAGATAAGATGCTACTATGAAATTTCGGCTCTAGTTAGCTCTGACATGGTAGATCACATATATTTAGGTTGACGGAACATAAGGTATATGGAGAAGCAATTGATTCATATTCATTTCGTAATAGCTAAGTAAACTCTAGTAACTCATTTAAAAAATAAGACACAGCTTGACTTTTGAATTTACGTCAGATGGGAATGGTGGCCACATACTTAACATATTTCGATCAAGGCGGGAAGAGATATTCTAAATGGGGGCATAAGTCGAAGACCTTTTATGGATGCAGTATACCAATTTATAAAAAAAATCCGTTAACTAGCGTAAACAAGGGGAGAATTTGAGGTAGAGGTACATAGACCTAACTACGTGCTGCGTTTGCTGGGAAAGAAAGACTCTACGAAGGATCAGGCAGGGTTGGTTGGTCAGGAGAGAGGGTAATATGTAACTTGAGCCTAGAAATAACACTCTGGTTTAAATTAGCTTTTTGAATCATTAAAAACATAATGATGAAAATATGTGATAAACAAGGTGTGAAGAGTGTGGCGTCATTAAAAAATTAGAGTGTTGTTGCTATTTAGTTGATCTTCATAGAAAACTCAGGGTTAAAAAGATTTAATCATTCGCCAGGGAAGGGGGTCTTGTGTTTATCTCTCGGCAATTGTATGTGGATCGGAGAAAAAAAGGGGGAAATTGAGATATTTGGATATACGTACCATTTATTTTGGAACTGACGTGGTTGGCGTGGCTTGCTGGTACATTGGGTAATATCATTCATAAGCAGAAATCACATTATCAACTAGTAACTTGCTTTTGGGTCAAAAAATGCATAGTTTGCTATTTGTTCTATTACGCAAGACATGACGGCCATAGATATACTACATTCGTTTTCATTCATATCCCGGAATAGGATCAATGCATGTTTGCGTTTAACCGAAAAGATCACCGAATCCTAGAGGCAATAGTCAGTACACATGTGCATTTGGAAATGTAGATGGAGATGGCCCAGTCATCCAGGCATGGGATTTTCATACCTCCTTCGTCTTCTTCGCTTTCCTCATCCTCCGACTCCGCTTTCTTGGTATCCTCCTTAGCCTCCTCTCCCTTTGTAGCTGCGGCAACTGGGGCAGCAGCAGCATAGGCGTCGGGGTTGGCAATGCGGTCCTTAAGCTCATCAATCTCGCTCCAGCCGTATTCAGTCTCGAGCGCAATCGCAATCATGTTCTTGTAGGAGTTGACCACAGAGTGCATGACGGATGGCAGGGTGGGGAAGTTAGTAGCCAAAGAGATGGTGGTGATGGTGCGGATGGCAGATTGGAGGGTGGCCAAAAGCTGCTCCTCACCAACGTCCAGAATTTCGGGGCTGAAGGCCTGGCCATCATCGTAGATCTGAGCAACAGTCATACCGTAGGTGAACGGAGAGATGTTCAGCATGTTGAGGAGGGTGGCTTCGGAAGCACCAACTTTCGTGCCAGCTTCAACGAGCTTCAAATCGGTAGTAATTTCAATGGTACCACGAGCAATCTTGGTGGGGACACCGAGAGCCTGGAAGAAAGAGGTCTTTCCGGGCTCCATACCAGTGTTACCGGCGGGGACAAAGACATCCAGGGGAGCAATGGCACCGGCACGAGCAGGGGCAGCAATTCTGTTGGCAAGGACCTTCTCTCTGACTTCTTTCAAGTCAGCGTTGGTGAAGATGAAGCCAACATTGCCCTTGACGTGAGGCAAAAGGCGCTCATATTCTGGGTTATCCGCGAGGAAGCCTTTGATGGCACGGCGAACCTAATTGGAGATCAATTGTTAGCAACATGCATCACATAAACGGCTATTTCTTCTTGTCTAGCATACCATGGTGTTCTTTCCCATGAGAACGACGGCCTCGCCTCTCAGACTGAGACGGATCTCGTGCATCTGCTGGGAGCTGACATTGTCAACGGTGACGACGAGGATCGAGCGGAACTCATCGAGCAGCGCCTTCAGCTTGTCGAAGTAAGCGGCTTTGTTAGCGGACCTGCCCCCCATGTCTTCTTATTGGGATGAAGATAGGATGTTTAAGGGCTAGGTAAATATTGTAAAGGGAATTGGAGGGTTGATTTGGAGGATGGTGATGGTTGTTGTTATTTTACCAAAGATTTTGTGTTCAGAATTTTGTTCTTGTGGATTCGGCTAAGGGCCAAGACCAAGTCACGTGAATATCACCTGTTACATAACCTTGGAAGTTTATTGGTGCAGAAACAGCTTGGCATGTCGGTCGAATTGATTACTGAGTTAAACTACGTTTATTATTTTTATGATGACTTTTTCAATTGCAATTTATTATTTAGTATAAGATCTCTTTCTTGTTCAAATTACACTCTGTGCATTAGTGAACTTTCAACAGAATTCTTACATCTGCGGGAGCTCGCCAACGGGACTTCATCGCAGCAAACGGATTTTATCTGATCCTCGCAACGTAAAAGAATTACCACTGAGAACATACATTTTCTTTAATAATTCAATTATCAGATCATGCCTTTCCAGCATCCCTTCCAGTGCATCCAATGCCTAGGAAAGTCGAGTCCGGAAGCTCAAAGCTTCCTCGTGGGCGCCGCTGGGCCAAGGTTATATGTGCTGGATGGCAGAACGGGGAATCCGCTCTCCGTTTGGCCCTTGAATAAAGAGCCTGAGGCCATGACCACTCATGCAAAGAATGCAGACTCCCATAGTCAGGGCGATGCTGGAGGTAGTGAGCCTCCCGAAAAAAAGCGGAAGCTTTCATCAACAGCCCCACAGGAAGTTCCCAGCGTCGAAGAAACTAAGGCACACGAATCTAAAGCCAATGGGTCAGATAAAACGCAAGACTCGAAACTGGCATGGTCGACGATTCCAATTGTGACAGCTTCGAATTCTGGGGAGCACATTGTGGCAGTTACTGCGGAGGATAAGTGTATACGAGTCTTTACAGTGAACGCGAGCGGAACGCTCTCTCAGTTAAGCGAACGGTAAGTATCATTCTTTTGTAAAAGCCCAGAAAATGAAAACAACCAGACATTTATACTAACATAACATAGATGTATGCCTAAACGACCATGCGCAGTCGTACTGTCGACTGATGAATCCACGATCCTATGTGGAGATAAATTCGGAGATGTCTACTCTCTCCCCCTCTTCCCAAAAGAAGATTACAAACCACCTCCCAAGAAAAGTGCGCAGCTCTCGCAGCCGGCCCAGCCATCTGCTTCTACACTTACAGTCCATACGAAGCGCAACCTACAAGCGCTCGAGCAGCAGCTGAGACTCGGTGCGAAGATTTCAGCCGAGAAATCCGGCCCTACCTTTGAACTCAAGCTGCTTCTAGGCCATGTGTCCATGCTCACTGACGTCGCGTACGTGAATTTATGCGTCGATTCTGAATCCGCTGTTCCCCACCCTTATATAATAACAGCGGACCGAGATGAGCATATTCGGGTCTCTCGAGGTCCGCCTCAGTCTCATGTAATTCAGAGCTACTGCTTGGGTCATACAGCTTTTGTGAGCAAAATATGTGTCCTTCCATGGAGCACGTCGACTTTGATATCTGGCGGAGGGGATGATTTTATTCTGGTGTGGAGCTGGGCGGAAGGGGAACTTGTGCAAAGGATTCCGATTCCCATAGACGCCATCATTGCGGCATCAAAGGAGGATCCCGGTACCGCAATAGGGGAGAAACCATCCGCACCCGAAATTGCTGTAAATGGAATATGTCCAGTGTCCTTTGCAGACGATTATTCCTTGAGAAAGAAGGCACCTGGTGCGATTCTCGTAACTTTAGAGGGGTAAGCAATCCAAAACGATATTGGCTACTATGTACATCGATAAACTAACCTTTTCCGCACTAGGGTCCCAAAACTCTTTCCATTTGTTTTTAATCTTGATGGCAAGGTTGTCGCGCTGAACCCCGTTCATCTTTCAGGGAATGCGCTCGGGGTCACATCTCTCGATAACAAGGGCAACATCATTGTATCGGTCGACAATGTACACGAGCCTGGATCGACGAAGGACCAGAGGAAATCATCAGATTCACCACAACAACTGCTTCAGGTGTTTTCAGTAGCCGTGGACCAAGAAACGTTTAAGTGGACAGAGGCTGATAGCGACATGGTAAAGACTGTCAACACTCATGGTACCTTTGAGCTAGCTACTTCTGAAGATATGAAGGAGGTAAAAAAACATGCGCAGGCCCTCACAGCTACGTTATACAGTGTTGGAAATCTGCGGAAATGGGGGAAGGGAGACGAGGAATGAATTAGAAAGAATGATTGGATAGTGAGCGCTGTTATATAATAAATAGCTATACAGTTCGATGAATCTACACTTAGAAAAAGTTTACAAGCAATTGAAACATAGAAACCAATACCCTTAATTAATAATCATCCTTGGATATGCATTTCATCGGTTCAAAATAAATAAATAAAAGTGGATAAATTAATAAATCCTGCATGTGTGTGGAATGTGACATGCCTGCTCTCGAACTCCTCCCCCAAGGTTGCGCGGTTCCAGATTCCGCGGCAGCCGGATCTATTTCGTCACATTTATTTATTTTCTTCTCTTGCAGTTCTCAGTCCTTTCGCTAACACCAGCTAACTCCCCCGCCACCATGTCACACCAATTCGAACCCCTTCAAAACGATCTTCTACTGAGAGCCGCACGAGGTATACTTGCTCAATGAGATTCCTTCAGTTGATCCCCTAGCTAATTGATGCTGTGACCTGTAGGCGAGAAGGTTGAACGCCCGCCAATATGGATTATGCGACAAGGTATGTCAATTTTTACCCCACGTCTCCCACTCCGACTTGTTCAACTTGCACTCTTCTTGCGCCTATTCAAAGAGGAAAAAGAGAAGGGACAGAAGCGAAACGATAAAAGCCAATAGCAAAAAGGGAAATTGAACGATGATAACTACAAAAAGAAACCCATCTCTAACTTAACCACCCCATAACCCCTCTCCCTCAACAGCCGGCCGCTACCTCCCCGAATACCACCAGGTAAAGGGCCAACATGACTTCTTCGACTGCTGTCGATCCCCCGAGATCGCCTCAACCCTCACCTTACAGCCCATTGAGCGTTTCGCAGGGCTCATCGACGCTGCCATCATCTTCTCCGACATCCTCGTCATCCCGCAGGCAATGGGCATGACCGTCGAGATGATCGACAAGAAAGGCCCCAGCTTCCCTGACCCCCTAAAATCCCCCGACGACCCCCAGTACCGTCAAGTGCTGGACAAAAAAGTGGACGTCGCCAAGGAACTCGACTACGTCTACAAAGCCATCACTCTTACAAGACACAAGCTGAAGGGCCGTGTCCCGCTGATTGGCTTCTGCGGTTCACCCTGGACACTGCTCTGCTACATGGTTGAGGGAGGTGGGAGTAAGATGTTCATCCAGTCCAAGACGTGGGTATATCGGTATCCCGAGGCATCGAAGGCCCTGCTGCAGAAGATCGCGGAGATCTGCGTCGAGTATCTTGCTCTGCAGGTCGTGGCGGGTGCGCAGCTTGTACAGGTCTTCGACTCGTGGGCTGGAGAGCTGTCGCCGGCGTCGTTTGCGGACTTCTCGTTGCCGTATCTGCGTTATATCTCTGCGAATCTGCCGAAGAAGCTGGCGGAGTTGGGTCAGGAGCGTGTGCCCATGACGGTCTTCGCGAAGGGTGCGTGGTACGCGCTGGATGCGCTGTGTGAGTCTGGGTATAATGTTGTGGGCTTGGATTGGCTGTATGATCCGGCTGAGGCGATGAAGATTGCCCGAGGTAGAGTTACGTTGCAGGGCAATGCGGATCCAGGTTGTTTGTATGGTTCCCGCGAGTCGATTACTGCTGTTGTGGAAAATATGGTGAAGGGGTTTTGGGGTACGAGGCAGGGATGGATTGCGAATTTGGGTCATGGTATGTAATCATATACTTGGAAGGGAAATGATGTTTTGATGCTAATACCTAGGTATTATAGGAATTACTCCTCTTGTCGATCCGGAGGACTTGAAGTTCTACTTTCAAGAAATTCACCGGTTAACATCCGCATAAATGAGATGAATCAGGGTCAGTCGAGAGTCACAATTCTGTAGATGAAAGAAAAGTGGGGGTGAAGTTTAGGAACTCGTTTGCGATCATGATATGTACAGAAGCATGAAAAAACCAGAATAAAATAATACACGGCATGCAGTTTATATAATCCAATTCAACGGCACTGCCTATTTTCAAAATCCAACCCTCCCCCCATCTACTTCCTCTTTACTCCGTATCTAGTCCAACCATGTAGTCTCTCACATCCCAATATCCTCATTCCTAACAAAAAAACCCATCAGCATAATCCAATAAGTAAATTAAAAGCAATTCTCTGGAAATGAAAGGGAAAAAGAAAAGAAAAGAAAAGAAAAGAAAAGAAAAAGAAAAAGAAAACCAGCAAGTAAAATTTTTTTCACACTCCACTTACCATATCTCAGGCCTCTCCTGAATAAATTTCTGCATCAACTCTTTACACTCTTTATTATCCAGCACGACAACCTCGACACCCCTGTTCATCAGGTACTGCTCGCTACCCATGAATGTGGCGTTTTCACCCACCACGACGCGCTTCAATTTGTACAGCACGCAGGCACCCGTGCACATGTCGCAGGGGGATAGGGTGGTGTACATTGTAGCGCCAACATAGGCGGAGGCGGGTAGCCGGCCGGAATTTTCGAATGCGGAGATCTCGCCCTGTATAGGTCGGATATTCAATACGGTGCGTGACTTAGAGGGGTTGGAATTGAAATTTCTTTTGTTGTAGACATATATATATATATATATATATAATCAAAGAATGAACGAATTCAAAAAAAGCGAACTGACATGTAAAGTAGCGCTGCCTTTCTGCACACGCATGTTATGACCCCGGCCTAAGATCTTGCCGTCCCTGGAGACCAGACAGGCACCAATGGGCACGCCGCCTTCTGCAGCTCCCTTCTTGGCTTCTTCCAGAGCAGCAATGAAGCCGGGATCTTGTTCAGACATGGTTGCTTCAAGGAGAATTCTATATTAGAGATCAGGTTTTTTTGTTTTGTTTTGCTTGTTGGATGTGTGTTTGGGGTAGCTAGCTATATACAGGTTATTGTAGGGGACTGAATTAACAATAATGATAGAATACTATTATATATAGGGAATATATCATGAATGGATGGATGATCAATTGTTCCCATATCCCCCCCACGAAACCAAATAGAGGGGGGGGCCGTAGCCAGCCGGACAGCTCTTATCGATAAGATTGATAACACACAGATCACATGCTCAGCTCCGGGATTTTAATAATCCGTGGGCTTAGTAATGGTACAGAATTTCCAGTATCTTGGCCTGTTATTTCAATACTTGGAAGGGCTGCGCGAACCAAAAATACAAACGCGCATAAAATAAAAATTCCCAGGTTTCCAACCGCCCAGGCTGCAGATCATACAAGAGACACATGCATGTTATTATTCGTTGGTGTAAATCCATACGAGAAGCTGAATTAGATTGCCGGTAATTCTTTGGCTGAAGCTATTATTAGGTCTTTTCAATTCAATTCCCCCCCGTTGCCACCGTTTTGAATCCTTTTTTTCTCATTTTTGTTTCTTTCGTTTTCTTTCTCCTGGAGTCGGGCCAAGGCAACAATGACGATAGAAGGCGACAGAAACACGTAGACCAGGCTGGATAAAACGAGCCGACGGAGACAATGGAAGCGATGGAAACGTTTGGAAAGCTTCGGAATCAACCTTCAGCCGCGCTAAACCCTATACAGTAAGATCCAATCTTTGTGCAATGTTTTGGTATTTCCAGGTACCGTGAGTACATTCATATATCATCTTGGACATTGCAACTCAGTCGTATAGAATAAGAATAAATGATGACAGAGATGACTTGAGATATTTTATATCATTTATTACCTCTGCACCTATTCCTCAGTTTGGCTAATAAAAAAAGGGTTATGTACTTGTACATGTATGTAGTCGGATAGTTCTTCTGTGTTTGTAGCGGGATATTTCGAGGTACCTGCTGTAATATTTCAACATTACGTCTATCGCCTTACCGTTACCAGGGAAAACTTGCCCTGTTACGAGTCCAATACGTGAAGGGAAGCTTTTTTTTCCTTCCCAACCAACATTTTTTACATTTATTATTCCTCTCCTTTCGTTTTCGATCTCACTCTCTCTTGCAAGATATCAACCATCACATATCCCCATCTTCCCATCTTCCCATCTTCCCATCTTCCCCTCTTCTCTCCCATCCTCTCATCTTTGACCTTCTTAAGCCCGTTCTCTCTTCTTCGTCACTTTCACCGTCTACGGGTCAAATAATATCTTCTCAAGATTCCCTTTGTCCCTGTTCTCAGGATTCTCTGTAACCATCGCATCATCTAATTAGCCGGATCCATCCATCGCCTCACCACCTCTACTCTACAAGCTTGTGCCTCCTCGTAACTGCTCGTTCAAGCCGCACCAGATTTTCGCTGCCCTAAAGACAAAGAAACAGGTGGATAGGAAACACCTTGTTTGACTCGATACCTAGCCCCACTCTCGTCTCTCTTCCTCTCCCTGTCCCTCCTTTTCCTTTTTTTCTCGATTCCATAGGCATATTATAGAACTTGCGCCAACATGGTGAAGGAAACGAAATACTATGATGTTCTAGGGGTATGTGGAGCCTTTGCGTATCCCTTGAGGAAAAGAAAAATAATTATAAAAACCTTTCTAACCTCTTGAACGAATAGGTGTCGCCCAACGCTACAGAGGCGGAACTGAAAACTGCCTATAAGAAGGGTGCTTTGAAACATCATCCCGGTATGTGACAGCATTGGTGATATTACGCAACGTCTTTCTTTGTCCTAGCGCTTTTTTTTTTCTTTCACTTAATTCTGACGTGTGTTCACTCCTATAGACAAGAACGCCCATAATCCTGAAGCCTCAGAGAAGTTCAAGGACCTCTCTCACGCCTATGAAATTCTCTCCGATTCCCAAAAACGGCAGATTTATGACCAATATGGCGAAGAAGGCTTGGAGCAAGGCGGTGCCGGAGGTGGAATGCAGGCGGAAGACCTCTTCGCCCAGTTCTTTGGTGGAAGCGCCTTTGGAGGCATGTTTGGTGGCGGAATGAGAGACACTGGCCCCAAGAGGGCGCGCACTATTGTCCACCCCCTCAAGGTCACCCTGGAGGATATCTACCGGGGCAAGATCTCAAAATTGGCTTTGAAGAAATCCGTCATTTGCCCGGGATGCGATGGAATTGGCGGCAAGCCAGGATCCGTCAAGCAGTGTGGCCCTTGCGGCGGTACGGGTAAACGGACCATGATGCGCCAGATGGGGCCTATGATCCAGCGATTTGTCGTGGAATGTTCGGACTGCGATAGGACGGGGCAGGTCATCAATGAACGCGATCGCTGCAAGAAATGCAAGGGCAACAAGGTCGTCATTGAGCGGAAAGTTCTGCATGTGCACGTAGACCGGGGTGTTAGGCCAGGGCACAAGATTGATTTCCGCGGTGAAGGTGACCAGGCGCCAGGTGTTGTAACGGGCGACGTTCAGTTCGAAATAGAGCAACTACCACATGCAAGATTCCAGCGCAAAGACGACGACCTCTTTTACCAGGCCGATATCGATCTCCTAACCGCTCTGGCTGGTGGTACAATCAACATCGAGCATCTGGACGACCGATGGTTGACAGTACAAATTGCTCCCGGTGAACCAATCACGCCTGGTAAGTTTCCGCCACACCCCTCTATTCCCAAATTCTTAAGCCATTCCCTCCACTCCTCCGTATCTGTGCTCAAGGCAGAAAAGCTAACGGGTTTCCCCCTTTCTTTCTACAGGACAAATCAAAGTTATCAAAGGCCAGGGGATGCCCTCCTTACGCCACCATGACTTCGGCAACCTATACATCCAATTCAACGTCAAGTTCCCAGAGAAGGAGGGGATTCGCAACGTCGAGCTTCTCGAGCAAGTGTTGCCACCCCGTCTCCCACAACCACAGCCTCCTGCCGACTCGATGGTTGAAGATTTCAACCTAGAGGACATTGAGGATAGTGGCCGGGCGAGAGCCCATGGAGCTGCACAAATGGGTGATGAAGATGATGATGACATACCACCAGGTGCTGAGCGAATGCAGTGCGCGTCTCAGTAAATTTCTTCCCGCTTTCCCAGAGGGGGGGGGCTGTGGCGTGGCGGGTTGCAGTAATACAAAAGAAAGGGGGATTATTTGGCTTCGAAAGAAACTCTTTCTTTTCTTCTTTCTGGTTGTCCCTTCTTCATCATGCTGGTTTTTGGCTTCATCTTGGCTTCATCCCCCCCTCCCCCCCAAACATCCAAATGGTTTTTCTTCACCTTTTTCTGCTTTTCTTTTCCACTGCAAGAAATGGTTAGGGTTATCTTCTTCGTTTTTCTTCTCGTTTTCCTATTTTTCATACTTGTTTTTTCTCTCTTCTAATCTTCCAAAGTACCTCTTATCTGTTCTTTCCTCATTCGTATCAATCACGTTTTTTTCTCTTCTATTGTTCCCTTTTTTTTGTCCCTATCATAACGCCCACTGCACCGCACGTGGGGTTTTTTTTTTTGCAAGTCTTGTTATATCTGGTAACGATGGATGAAATGAAATGAAATGGATGGATTAGACGGTTTTTTTTCTCTCATCTTTTCTTTTTGTTTCGTCTCCCTTTCTTTAAATTCTTTCCTTGGTCCCTCCAACTTCATGAACACAGCAGCAGTGACGGCGGCGGCGGCGAGCTCCATTTCCTCAAAAGCCCCGTTCTTTTTTTGTCCTCCGTCCAAAAGCCAAATGTCTTTCAAAAGGACACCCTCTTAACTTACCTTAACCCATTAATAATAAAAGTGGCTTAGAAAGCAAGTGTCCAACCTTTAAACAAAATATATGATCAGAAAAGAAAGGGGGAAGGCAAAAAAAAGAAATGACTGGATGAAGGTGCTGAAACTGCCCTTTGCCCTCCCTTACACTTCGTATATAGCGAAGCAGATTGATACCTACAGGTAAGGGATACGGAATATGCGTAAATGAAATTGGTGCCGAAAGAAAATAGGCGCGGGGGGGATGGAGAAAACTAATGTATATGGGACAATGCGCTGGTTCGACATGAGCCAAGAACGTGAGCTATATGGGGGGAGAGGGGGTTGGCTTGTTTGCTTGATAATAAAGACTGCCCCCCCCCCGGCAAAAAAACAAAAATGGAGAAACAAGAGAACACATATAATTGCATGTGAAACAGAGCAATGAAATGAAACAAAACAAGAGGCTGGACAGGACGGACGGGCAAATTTTTACCTAGTGGGCCCCGCCCCGCCCTTTCTTACCTATCCTATCATATTGTTTATATAGAAATATATATTATTTTTCAGCGTGTTTGCTTTACTCCTTCTGTTCCTTCGAGCGAGAGATGGCGGTGGTGCACAGGGCACGGTGCATCGTTGCATCGTATCATGTTCGGATCCCATGGAACATATATAGGATAGATGTATGGGGAACTATGAGGAAATCAATGAAGAAAAGGGGGGGTGGGGGGGGCGGATTGAATTGAATTGAGTTGAATAGAATTGATTATAATAAAGATGATTGAAAGGAGGATAAATGGTTTCCTCTTGTTTCCCTTTGTTCTCTATTGCTTGTCATATCATTCATTGCATGAGATGCTTGAGCAATTCTAATGTACAGTACATGTACATGTACAGTACATACAGTATTATCTAGCATTTTGATATATATGTCCGAAATCTAGAACACTGAAGGCTATTGACTGGTTTTTAAGGGGGTTGTATAACGGGTGGCTCTAATTTTACTCTATTTATATAAGGGATGAATGGATATTCGGCCAGTGGCGCCGGAGCCGTATGGAGTATGGACCCTAATTTGGCTATGTATGACACCGATATCTCACAGACCCATATGTTTAAATAAATAGAAATCGCTTCCATCTTTCTCCGCGGCTGCATCGGAGTCCGGCACGAAGGAGAAGAGTTTTCTATAGAAAATGGATAGATTCAACCCGTTTTTCGCCTGCTGTGTGATAGCACGTTTTTGTACGGAGTACGGAGGACTGGGTCTGCATCACAATTCTAGAACCCACTGAACCTTTCTCTTTTTTTGCCCCCCCCTGTCTTTTTTCTCTTCGCTTCTTTTTTTTTTTTGTTCCTCCTTTCCTCCTTCCCAACCCCAGGGATGCAGCTAGCTGCTACATGCATAGGTATGTACGACCACTTTCAGAATATGATTTAGCTTCCTCTTTCAACGGAGTTTCCGGTCGATGGTTTCATCGGATGTAGGTGGGTGCGAGGTAAAAAGTTGGAGTGATGCTGAGAGGAGGCCGGTGGCGTGTCGGTTTGATTTGTCCGAAGTAGGAAGAGGCTGTGTGATGGAAATTTCATTTGAGCATTAATCTTGTATACAGTAAAACAAGTGAGATAAGGGGAAGAGGGAAGAGGGGAGGGGGGAAAGCAGGACTCTGGGATGATAGGTTTGTTTCTGGAGCTTGGTTTGACGGATGTGCCCAGGTGGTGGTTCAAACGATCGATTAAGAATCTACAGAGGAGCCATGCCACGACAGAGGGCATGGGTTTTCTTGAGGAATATCCTTGGGAAGAAAGAAGTATGACAAATGATGGATAGTGAAGTGAGAGAGTCTATGGGGTGAGGCCCAAATGCTCAGACATTTGATGGGCTAGATGGGTTGTATTGTTTTTATAGCTTATCATTATATCTATGTTGATATTTGTCGCACCGCGTTATGTGGGCGGAGGACTAGGTTTGTTCGCCATATCCATTTTAAAATGGAACCGTTGCATTTTTTTCTCCTGCTCTCTCCATCTATGTGCAATTGGGGGTGTTGGTGTAGCTAGGGTATAGTATGACCCCTCTGACAGCTTTGCTGGATAACATGATCCAATCTCATAGTAATGGTGCTAGCCCCTGAGTCTTAGTCTGGGGGGAGGGCATCCTTTCCGAACACTAGGGAGGCGGGTGGGAGGGGATAGGACAGTAATGATTCCTGTAGTTAGGACATTTTGGGTCCATGGCCTTCCCCATCGAATCTCCAATTGTAGACTCTGTGGAAGCAGATGATGCTGCGATGGTTGTTCTGCGGTGCGGAGAATTGAGAATCTCCCTTTTCATGATTCTGTGCGACGTAAATGCAGAGAGAGCACTGGAGGGCCGAAGTATATATACAGGAATATATTCCAGGTCGCACGGGGTAGTGAGATGAAACGGGCACCTTGGAATCCATATTCCCGTTAGGTCATGTGTTCAAGATCAAATGGATCTCGACTAGCCCCCGCTGAATTCTGTTTTGCACGCACATGCTTGACAATCACCACCAATTCCCACAAAGATGTCAAAGGTCTGTGTGGGTAATTTCAGACTTCCATGAGATAATGGTTGGCACACGAGAAAGGCATTTGCTATTAGTATCAGGAAAAGAAAAAACATAGAGACCTGATGCATCACAGATATATATGCAGTTGGAGAAAAGGTGGAGAGAGATAAAGCAATACGATTGGCCATTGCTTGTCACAGTTAGTTCAGGCAAACACGATTGAGTGGTAACTAGTACAAGACGAGCAGAAGCGTCCGGAGTAACTAGCAAAAGGTGAAATTTCTTCGGAGCATCCAAGACGGCAATCAAATGGTGTCATTTTAGCACCTTTTTTTCTCTGTTTTCGTGCTCATCAGAATAATGACATCTTTGCTTGTCTATCATATCTGTTTCCAGGGCAAGGGGTTGCCAAGGCGGCTGTATGCAAGAGGAGCAGTTCGCAGCACACACTGTTCAAGCACGAGAACGAGCAGGGCTGGTGGTGGGAAAAGGGCCTAAACTTGAGAAGAGGTCTTGCGAAAGCCGTGCATTACTTTGCCCGGCTCTTTCGCAATTCGGTGCCTTATCTTTCTTTTGCTTTCTGAAATGGCCACCATTGGTGCTCCGCCTTGATAGGAACTCAGGAAGAGAATGAGGATGACGACGGGACGGGAAAAGGAGATGATCATTTTGTATTGTTGGAGATTTCCCCCCACGCAATAGATCTAGCAGAATCTCTGGGACAGAACAACAATGCCATTCTGCTAGGCGAGAATGCGATATCCACGTGTAGATTGACATACACGGTCGAGTATGCATAGTGATGTTGCTGTTGCGGGCATGTCATTCTCGCCAAGAGTAATCTGATATCTAGGTTCTTTCTCCCGGGTCCGATCTGAGTATCTCTGTATGCAAAATGGTGACCCTTGACATAATTATTGATATTAACTTGTAATCCACTTGCGGGCTGGGCGATTTCTGTGAGTCTGATACTTTCCTGTCTTCATCATCTGAGGTTGATATGGCGTCTTTCCATACAGCTGTGATTGGGCGCGGGCCTGGTTTAGTTACGCTAGTCCTAGGACGGAATGCTAAGCGACCGCCACCATGCTTGCGGCTTTTTTAAGCTGTTTTGGCGTTGATATGGCTTCCAAGGTTTGGGGGTGTTACACACGCAAAGTGCGCCCGTTCCCACACGGCAGAGATACAGAGATATCAAAAATATCAGTCACCGTTATTACTACTACTGCGACCGCTCAGCTGTGACACGAACCCCCATGGGAGCTGACTGGGTATGAACTGGCTAGCTAGCCACGGTCGTATTGGCGCCAGCCCTGTCCCTCTCCACAACTTCTGGGTTTTGATAACACAATGATATCATAATTCCAGGCCCGCCAGATCCAGCATGCAATACAATTATCCTGGTTTTGTGCTTTGTTACGTTTGTTGTAGGCCCTCGGGATTTGCCACATAGTGTGAAGTATGAATGACGGGTATGACGGTGTTTACCGCGGTGGGGTTTACTGCTCTCCAGTCGCAGGTCTCCGCTGGGCAACCTCCCATCTTTTTCATCATGGTTAGATTCTGCAGTTATTCTGATGCTTGCGATGCCGCCAGTGGGTTTTTTATAGGTTGCGGAAACCGCGATAAAATTAATAGTGAGATAGCTTTAACCCGCGTCGGCGTGATCTAGTGATACATCACACGCAGCTGAGATTCCTCCAGCCACGCTGCAGTCCTTCTTTTTGAGTAGGCCCAACTACTTCCCACGTGCATGTTCTATGTTCAACAGGTATCATGATCGGCAGTTTAGCTTAGCCAATGACAGTGTCTGATGATGCTGTTGAGGCCTGAGCAACACTTGGACGAATAGAAAAGCCAGAGAGAAAAGGAAAAAGAAGAAAATGGAGAAAGAAGCCTTGGACTATATCCATATATATATATCCATACCATTGCATTTTCGCCGTCATGTCCCACCTGTTCTCTCCGCTTTGAAACATCTGTGCCCACTAATGATCGCCAGAGCTCAGAGTTCTTTCGGGGCTCCTTTGAAGGTTTGAACTTTATCTGTGCCTTTTGGGGGGGCAGCTTCAAAAAGGTCTCAATCGACCCTGGACCCTGGTTCAGGAGCTTGGAATTCCTGACGATTGCGTGATGGATGCTAGTTCAGCCTGACGAGTCCGCTTGGTCAACATCTCCCATCACAACCATCTACAAAATACTAAATAAAAGCATAACCCCAAGATTTCTTCATTCTTGACACACTCTTTCTTGCCCCTCCCCCTTGTATTTTCTCTTCCTGATTCTACTGTTGTCTTTCAGAGGATCCTTTTGTTATCAATTCCGATACTGTGGGTGTTATTTGTTGGCTCGCATTCGAAGCTACCTCTTGCTTTACTGTCAACTCTGAGCATCGTGAAGCTTATTCAGTTGATAAAAATGGACTCCTGATTCTGATATAGTGGGATTGTGAGCTGTTGCTCCCCCGAAAACTGCTTTGCCTGTTTTATTTCGTCAATACACGCTCATCTATATAAATACTCTTATTCCGTTTTCCCTCTAATGCTGCCCTGTCAGTCATCCCTCCCTTAACTACCTAGGTACATGCCTGTATACATATATATATCTTCCGATTATACACCTAATTCGAGCCTGCCGTTTTCAACCGATTCGTTCATCCGTCACCCAAGCCTCAAGAACCCCATTCGTTTGCTCTTTCCACATCATATTCCCCTCAAGACGGCGGTATGGCTAATTCAGACGAAAAAATGTCGACTAAAATCGGAAATACCCTTGCTAAAAGGATGGGCATCAAAAAGAACTATCGGGACCCTATCGGGGCGGATCCCGTTACCCGTGGAGAATCAACCTTTTCTGTTGGTACATCAGATACCTATGCCTATGTCGAAGAAGAACCATCCTCGGTAGATTGGCTGCGTGAATTGGTCCCTACCAATCAGCAAGTAGTACAATACTTTATCAATCTCTTCCCCTTCTGGCGCTGGATTAGCCGATATAACCTCCAATGGCTTATCGGGGACCTTGTGGCTGGTTAGTTTCTGTGTTAATGTCCGCATACAACTGAGAGATCATATATAATTAACTTTTCTTATAGGTATCACTGTGGGCGCAGTTGTCGTACCGCAGAGCATGGCATACGCAAAGCTAGCTGAACTAGAACCTCAGTTTGGGCTCTATTCGTCATTTATGGGCGTATTGATATATTGGTTTTTCGCGACCTCGAAGGATATTACCATCGGAGTGAGTGTTTAGTAATCTCCTTTTCTTGTGGCTCTGGAAGCTTACCTTTGTTTCCTATCTTCATTAAGCCTGTTGCGGTAATGTCGACATTGGTTGGCCAGATCGTCATCAAGGTCCAGGCCAGTCATCCTGAAATCCCAGCGCATTATATTGCGAGCGCCCTTGCAATCATCTGTGGCGGGATCATCACCTTTATCGGCCTCATCCGATGTGGTTGGATCGTGGATTTCATCCCCCTAACCGCAATCACTGCTTTCATGACAGGTTCTGCCATTAATATTGCTGCCGGTCAAGTTCCTTCCATGATGGGTATTAGTGGCTTTGACACACGCGATGCTACTTTCATGGTTATCATCAACACCCTCAAGCATCTGCCAGACACAAAAATCGATGCCGCGATGGGTCTGACGGCCCTGTTCCTCCTCTACTTCATCCGCTGGGTTTGTAATTACAGTGCCAAGAAAAGCCCGAACAAGCAAAAGCTATTTTTCTTCCTAGCCACGTTACGGACCGCATTTGTTATTCTTCTTTACGTCATGATCAGTTGGCTAGTCAATAGGAATCATCGCGAGAAGCCAATTTTCATGATATTGGGCGCCGTTCCTAGAGGTGTGTATTACCCCGTCACCCTTGACCATAGCAATCATTTTGTTCATTTTTCTGTTTATCCGTAAATATCTAAACGGGCATCTGCTTACGAAGGAATAGGGTTCCAAAACGCGGCTGTTCCGAAAGTCAATACTAAGATTGTAAAAAAGTTTGCTGGTGACATCCCTGCAGCTGTTATAGTTCTTTTGATTGAGCATATTGCCATTTCAAAGTCCTTTGGGCGTATCAATAATTACACAATCGACCCGTCTCAAGAAATGGTTGCCATTGGCGTGACCAATCTTCTTGGACCTTTCCTTGGAGGGTATCCTGCCACAGGATCCTTCTCAAGAACCGCCATTAAATCCAAAGCTGGCGTGCGCACACCATTTGCTGGTGTTATCACTGCTCTTGTTGTTTTGCTTGCCATTTATGCCCTTCCTGCTGTTTTCTTCTACATTCCCAATTCGTCCTTGTCGGCGGTCATTATCCACGCCGTGGGAGATCTAATCACACCACCAAACACCATCTATCAGTTTTGGAGAGTCTCACCTCTCGAAGTCGTGATTTTCTTCGCCGGAGTTTTTGTCACCGTTTTTTCCTCGATTGAAAACGGCATCTATTGTACCGTCTGCATATCGCTCGCTATTCTTCTTTTCCGTGTTGTTAAAGCCCAGGGGCAGTTCCTTGGAAGAGTCAAAATCCATTCTGTAATTGGAGACCATGTTCAAGCCAGCGATGGGAAACACGGTGGCGCATTCGAAGCAAATGAGTTTGCCCCTTCCAGAACCAACAACCCATCTTCAGCCCGAAACATCTTCCTTCCACTTAATCATAACGATGGTTCAAACCCTGAGATCGAAGTTGAACAGCCTTCACCAGGAATTTTCATCTACCAATTCTCTGAAGGATTCAATTATCCCAACGCAAATCACTACCTAGACCACCTCGTCTCCACAATCTACAAGCAGACGCGACGGACAAACCTCGACAACTACCCCCGTTTGGGTGATCGGCCATGGTGTGACCCCGGGCCTCGTAAGGGCCAGGTTGAAGAAGATCGTTCGCATCTTCCCACCCTCAGAGCTATTATACTTGACTTCTCCTCCGTTAATAACGTCGACGTCACCTCTATCCAAAACCTGATCGATGTTCGCAACCAGCTCGACAGATATGCTGCTCCTCAACCAGTCCACTGGCACTTTGCTCATATCAACAACCGCTGGGCCAAGCGTGCTCTTGTTTCTGCTGGCTTTGGCTATCCGACACCCAGCCCTGGGGGAAATACACGATGGAAAGCGATCTTCAGCGTTGCTGAGTTGGGTGGTAGTCATTCGGCTGCTGCACACGAGGCTCTTGAGAGACGACGTGGATCGGCCCAATCCAGTTCGACAATGCAACAAGATGTCGAGGCGACAGCACAGGCGACAGTTGAGCAACCCTCCCATAAAACTGGCGCAGAAGACGTCGTCGAAGAAACTTTCAGCACTAAGGCTCGACGTGAGCTTGGAAAGGAATTGGACTCCAGCAACGTGTACAGCGTTGCCAGCCGGAGAGTTGTTGCGGTCCACGGTCTCAACAGGCCCCTTTTCCACATGGACCTTACCAGCGCACTGCAGAGTGCTCTTGCAAATTCTGAGGCTACTGCTGCCGAGAACAAGGCCACAGAGGGATAGGTGTAGAGTAGGTGCATTATGCTTGGATAAAGATTTATCCAGGGAGCTAGCTGGCGTTGGAAAGATAGGAATGCTATGCTTATGGTTTCGAATCTGGATGTGCTTTTTTTTATAACCACCATACCCCCTTTATATATTTCGTTAGTTAGATTTGATTGAAGTCACCGCTGATATATGCGGACTGACCTTTTTGGGTTTTTTTCGATACTTTCTCAGGGGTCACATTAGCGGTTTGATTAATTTGGGTTGCCGCCAATATTTGATACCTGCCTCATCTTCATTCTGGCACTTGCCCCCCTTGAAGAGAGTGTTCTTTACTCTCTCTCGGTGATTTTTTATTTTATTTTTGAGAGACGAGTTAAATTTCGGACGATATATTTCTTATTACGTTTACCTTTTGTCAGATGTTACATTGTACCTCCGACTCTTCTTCCTATCCTTAACCCCGAACCTCTCAAAACCCTGACCTAAAGCTTCAGTCATTATTTTTCCCTCTTGTTTTCGTGGGTTTTCTCTATTCTTTTTTCTTTAGAATTTAGGACATCATAATATTCGGGATCATTGTGCATTCAAATAATATGAACTGATACGGCTTATCGCCCGTATACATTACACACCAGTTTAAGAGGCGGTTCTCAGCGATATCTCATGCAACTTGATGATTTAAACAGTGCATTGGCTCGTAAGGATGATATCCTAATGAAGTCTCCGTCGGAGGCTTGCTGCTGCGAATTTGCGGCCAGGGAATTTCGAAATTGGAGAAAGATAGAGCGGTTAAATGACGCTACTAGCAACGATCTAAGGCAGAATGTGCACATGGCACATACATAGGCGAGATTTTCAGGCGTTATGGTTCGATATGTTTGTTGCGCTTTTCCTTCGATACTGATTTCTGGAGGTGTAATCCTGCAAAAGCCATAAGCGTGGTACATATTGTGCACCGGATTCCGCCTCGGAAAATTATCGTTATTTGTAGGAAGACTGGTTGGTTGAATTGCCAGCCTTTTTTATTATATTACCGAAATGGGCTGGGTGCGTTGCAGGGTTGAATATAGTTAAATATATACTGGTCTCCGACTGAGGAGTTGCCAACTTCACATGGGCTGATGTGCACTTACCCCTGTCTCCGCTGCATTCCCACCTGCGGGTAAGCCGTTATAGCTTCTGTTCTCTTTTTCTTTTGTGATTATTCGCCAAATTTTGCTTGTATGACAGGGATTATCGAGTCGCCTTGAACCTATTTCGGAACTATTCCCGCTTCCGCGCGCTGGCTTGGTAAATCAAACCAGGGGCCTAGACGATGCATTGTAACGTTGAGGTAGGGACGGGATAAAAACTTTTAATAATTTATCATTTGGATAATACATAAACACCTCAATTTCCGCATTTACCTTCGGGGATCGAGTAAAACCAGAGCTATCGCCCTAATACTCGAATTCCCGCCCGACTCCGCTGCCTCTCTCAAGATTGACCTCAATTCCAAACAGAAGCAGGTCGTCCACTTCACATCATGGCTGAAGCTACCACTCAACGGACTCGTTCGCAGAGTCGTGAGCCATTTATCGTCCCTGATCCAGTAGACAGTATCGAACCAGATGTATACTACTCCCTGCCGTCAGCAATAATCAAATAACTTCGGAAAGTAATTAACAATCGAATTCCAGACTGACCAATCCAGTTATGAGGATTCAACATTTGGAGGCTTGTATGTTGCCTCGCATCAATTCATCCTGGTGACTTTTCCATTTGATCAGCAAGTTAGATATCCAATATACTAACTTCAGTCGTTTTATTTTGAAGTGATCCCAGCTCCACAACCTCCATCACGTCGTCCGTTCTGAACTTCAAGTATGAAAATGGAAGAAGATATAGTAGTGATAGGGCCGCAGAATATATCCTAGTACAGAGTGATCACCCATCCGGCTCCCAGACACTCATACGAACGTTGGCTAATACCATGCTCTAGCCAAATGACGAGAAAGAGCAGGATCGGCTAGATCTAGTATGGGCGCTCTATTTTGCGGTTAATGTTGAATCATTTGCTGATGAGATTGTTAGTCGCATCACGTCTTCCAAATGGTCCTTGGAGGCGCTCTCTTCCGCTGCCCCCTGGCTCTAAACCCGGCAAATATACTGGATATCGGAACGGGAACTGGTATGAATATAATAAGCACAGGGCCGGATTTCTTCAATGATAGCATGATGCTGATCAAAAATTTGGTATAGGGATTTGGGCAATTAATGCTGCAGAGTGAGCATGAACTGCCAAAAACACGGAGCCTTATTCACGTACTAACTCGGGAAACAGTGAATTTCCATCAGCTACAGTGATTGGTCAGTGAGGTCACTAGAGGGCTGAGACATTAAAATTTCTGACTATCAATAGGATGTGATCTGAGTCCGATCCAGCCCACTTGGTAAATATAACCGCCTGTCGCTCTTTTCCAGGATTAGACTCAAACATGATATTATAGGGTTCCACCAAACTGCCAATTCGAGGTTGACGACATTGAGAAGCCCTGGTCCTACTCGACGCGTTTCGATTTCATTCACGGGCGCGCCTTGGCTGGATCAATTGAGGATTGGCCGAGGTTATTCACCCAGGCGTTTGAAAATCTTGAGCCTGGTGGCTGGTTTGAACTCCAGGACTTCGAAGTCTGGGAATACTCTGATGATGGGACGCTTGATAAGGCTACCAATAGCCTTTTATGGCGAGATAAAGTGCTGGAAGCTAGCCAAAAGTTCGGGAAGGATATGAAGGTCGTGCATAAATATCCCGACATGATGAAGGAGGCAGGATTCGTCGATATTGTCGACGATGTTTATAAGGTTCGTATTTCAATGTCTACCCTTGCTATCCGACGCTTCGTTGTCTCGGGTATCTAAACGTACTGTACATGTAGCCGAATGTGCCAGACTTCGGGCATATGTAATCCTTCCAGATACTAGCACTGACTTTCTATTCCGCAGGTGCCGTTATCTCCCTGGCCAAAGGACAAGAGATTGAAGGAAATCGCACGATATGAACAACTGGTCATGCTTGAATCCGTGGAGGCGTACACGCTCGCACTTCTCACACGGGTGCTAGGCTGGAGCCATGAAGAAGTCCAGGTCTTGATTGCGTCGGTGAAAAATGAGCTTAAGGATCTTTCAATTCACGCGTATGGCAAGATGCATTTCATTTATGGTCGAAAGCCAGTTGAGTAGATTCTCAGTGACCTTGCCTTTTTCTTTTGCCCATGCGTTATGACAAGCCATCTGCTCCCATGACTACTTGTATTCTATCAAGATATGATGATCAGTATGTAGTATGATACAACAAGTACTTTTCCTTTCACATTTAATTAGTATAGGAGGCACTTTGGTGAATATATTCGAGCAAAGATCGATGTAGTAAATTTTCTTCTATAGGCAGCGCAATCGATTTGTCTGGGTCTGATTGGACGGATCCTGAAAGAACAGGGAAGAGTGACGGAAAAAAACATGTGGAGATTTGACCGCGTAATATGATTCTCTCCAGAATGATGCAAGCACAATATAAAATAGAAGCTGGACGGCAACAAATATAAACCTGCCGTGGTGCCCGAGTGCTGAGTGGAGGCAAGGTATTGTAGTGGTTTCATGGTTGTGTTAAGGTTGAAGGATGGCTTAGCGCGCAAGTGGGCCCAGCGCTAATTAAGCTTTTGAGTTAGCCGATATATAGTTCCTGGTTGATCTGATTATGACAACCTCTGATATACTGGATTTCTGGTATATGAGGGATAGGGCATGTTCGCTACAACATCTAACACGGAGAATGTAGGTGCGATTCGGCCGCAATGGATAGTTACTTACCAAGCGTCACCTTGCACATTATTTATCACCTCTCGTGTTCCCCAGAGCATCCCTCGGGTATGAAGGCTCCCGCCAAAAAATGGAACTGATGTGCTTTAATTTCGTAAATATGGGCCTTTTTTATTTGCAATATCGCGCAGGAATTAAGGTAACTTCCATTCATACATTCAATCGTTGTTGTCCAACTTCACCAATACTTTCAGCACCGTGAGTAGAGATTATTCAACGCGCCGGTTTGTCTGAAGATGCTACCCGCCTCGCAGAAATCCCATTGGATGATCCTAGGGAATTTGCCAAGTGGTGAAGAGATTGACCGCATCTCCCATCTGACTTGGTTTGGGGGGGGGATACGGCCGCCACTGCTACCTTCTGATAGGCATTAACTTCATCGACGGAAATATATGACCATTCGGATAAAGAAGATTGCTGTGGGGTTAGTTCCATACCCAGGTTACAGCGACTTTGTGCCTGTTAACTGACCCTATGATGTATGATTGAACATACTTCTCCATTCTTCCATTTTTTGTACTGAATATGAATGCTTCTTTGTTAGAAAAATGTCCATTTCTCCCCAGTATTTCTTCAACTCAGATGACTTGTCTTGGAACAATCAGAAGATGCAAATATGTGAATAACTGTTACAATCAACCTTGCTCAGTGGCACATTGACCTACTCCAGAAGGTTTCATAGGCCAAGCCAATTATTTTGTGTTAAGTTGTCATCATAAATCTCAATAGATTGGTGCATTCCAAGCAAATGAAACACTCTACACTCTATGGTTTCTCAAAGTGCGGGGTGCGTGAGACCTTTCTGGAGACAAGTCAAACTCTCGTGGCAGATCCTTTCATCCTTGCAGAATCATATTTGAGATGTAGCGCCAACTGCAATCTCCCAACTTACGAACTGCTTAGTTAAAGTATCTAAGTCTGTCTTCATCGGAGACCATTAGGCCATCAGGCGGCGCAAAGCAGTTACACCAAAATAGAAGATCAAGCCAATCTGCAACCAAATCTAGCAGACGAGTCTGCAACTCATATCCTCAAAAGCCATCCAACAACTCAATCTGCAAGAGAAGGCATTAATTTGGTTAAAATCCAAGCTTTTGATCTTGGAGAATCTGCAACAGTGTAAATTTCATCTTTCTAGAAAGCTTGACACAATCCTGCGAGGAGCATGTTGTCGTAAAACACCCTAGCTATACCCGAATAGCCTTGTACAGTTATACTGGGCACACTCTCTACTATGGCAGTTGGAAAACTTTATAAAGTTTTTAGCATTGGCTCCCGTATCACTTGCTAAATCTCATGCTGAATACGTTCGTTATCCATCTCCCCTCCTTGTTCTGGCAGCCAGGAGCCCAGACTGGGGAGCCCTAACCCTAAGCCCTAAGTTACCTATTGGGAACCTTGGAAAAGCCTGTAGAAACTCCAAGGTTTGGCGATAGTGATCTTGGCGCCAACATCGATTTTCGCCTCGTATAAAGTACCTCAAAATCTGCTTGTTGGATGTTTACTCTAGGCACCCACCAGTGTTTACTGTTATGACGATGACGGTGTATCCAACCTAGCCAATGATCCCACGCGGACCAGGCTCGAAGACATGTTTTATGCTGCAATTGCTTTGGAAGTTGGAATGTTGATGCCGCTATTGTGGCTTGTCCTTCCTACCTACCAGCCAATAAGCTGGAGCTGAAATGGCCGATAACTTCGCACCATCCTTCGCCTTGGCCTTGGCCTGTCAAAGAGTTTGTTTCAGGACCGTCATTGGTTGCTTTGCAGATAACTTGGCCACGGCCTGTCTAAAATGTAGACCGACCAAGTGGTTCTGCAGGCCAGTATCTTGACCTGAGAGCAAGGGTAGCCCTGGTGCCAATCAAGGCGATGCCATCCATTCCTCCCCTCACCTCCAGCCAGGATCTCACCAAACTTAAGAGGAACTGTTCCGTCACCACCTGAGTGACTGACTCAGCCCACCTGGACTTCAATCAATCACGTGTCGTTGTCCATATTATGCCAAGGCGCTAGGGACTCAGGGGCTTCTACCAAGTATGTAAAATACCCAGATGGGCCAGTTTAGCTGTCATCATCACCGTTCCCTGACACTTTTTTCATCATATCTGTATCTCCTACTGGGTGAACCCTTTAGACAGTCCTTTAAGTAGGTGGATTCATCTACTTGGCTGCTTGGTAGCCTCCCGCTTCATTGCGCAAACCTAACTTCTGCTGCTTCCACAAGGAAGGATGAAGTTGAAGTTGACAATTCAAATTACACGCTCTCGGAAGCGCCTACGCCCGGCAATCTACAACGCCTCTGCTTTCGACTGATGCCCACATTTTGTTGGTATATGATGCTCGTGATAGCTCTTCGGTTTGGTCCATCGGAGGTAACGCTTTCTGCAAGGTTAAATTGATTGTTGAGGGGACGTCTTCTGAGCTGGCACGTTGGAGTTTCTACACGATCAACAGCCTTAGTGGTTTGAGATACCAAAGATCCTACGCTACGGCAAAGACAGTGATCGATACTACCTGTTTGTTAGCAGAGTACGAGGTCGGACTCTTTCAACTGATGCTACGAACCCTACCTGGTGGAGATCTGATGCTCAAAAATTACTCGGGGTCAATTGATTTGAAAACTACACTCAGGTGTGGCAGCTGTGGTATTGAGATTCTAAGAACTGATTTACGGAAGAAGGCAGTTTCGGGCTCACAGCCGTGGAGGAAATAGAAAGTCGAGGAGCTACATGTGTAGCTGGAACCACCATTTCTGCCACTTCCAGACAGTCCAATACGACTGCTCTTGGCTGGAGAATGCATCTCTCGTAAAGCACACAGTCTTATTGACGTGCAGCTACCTAACTCGAATATATGAGTTACAGCAATGGGCTGCTCATTGATCTACAAGGCTAAGTAAGTTGCACAACAACTGACCGTCTGACTTAGATCGTCATTCTGCAACAAGGCTGGGCATTAATAGCCCGTAGGTATAACATCACAACTGTCACTGGATATGTGGGCAATGGCCACGACGAGAGATAATGAGGGGAGATGCGAAGTTACCGAAATAAAAGTGGCGCCGGATTTACACTTCATGTACAGAATGGGCTTAAAACAGTGTTGAAAATGAAGTTGTCTGAGTGACCACGCCCTACTTTACAGCATATCATCATTGACAGATTCGTTTCTCCTTAATTTTGCTTTTTTTCTCCACGATTATCCTCAACGCTAGTCTGCCTAACAACAAACTGCTGGATTTTTACTTGAAGCGAGTACAGCACTTTTTCCTTTTTCGGATACGAAGAGAATCTGCCGAATACGGGGAGATCGTTTAAGGCTAAGCTTTCTAACCCCTGGTGTGGCTGTGCAACGAGGCGCATACCGGGAACCTATATAAAATCTACTGTTTCACCCCGGCTTCTACAATCACCAGAGTTCTGGCTTTTCTATTTATTTTTTCTAATTTATACATCTATCTGCGAAAATGTTATATCAGTTTATCAAGAAGCAGATTCATGCCAAACGGCATCCAGAAGAAGTAACGGAGACAAATGAATCAGAAAGGGCGAAGAAAAAGCGCCCATGTCGGCATCAACGGCGGAATCAAAATCAAGAAACCGAGTTAGACCCTGTTAGGCTCGATGAAACTGGAGAAGCTGATCCCGCAAACACAACCTTACTTTCAGTCCCATATCCGCCCTCCGAACAAGACCGCCCAAATGGTCCCTGTCCGAAATGCAAACAGGAGAAGCACGACGCCAGAATATACCGTTCAAAGTTAATTGCTGGCTTGGTATTCCCATACTTTCTCGCATCGGTTGATTTGACTATCGTTGCGTCCGCAATGCCTTTTATAGCTTCCCATTTCAGTACGTAACAACCCTTCATCCTTTTATTTCTTAGCTAGATTTGGATCGTTTCTGATATTCCGCATCTAGATAAGCTGGACCAACTCAACTGGATCGTCACCGCATTCACTTTGACTTCCACGGCGTTCATTCCAGCTTTCGGCCAATTAGCCGACGTTTATGGTCGCCATTTTGTTCTACAACTAGCCATGTTCTTAATGCTTATTGGCAGCGTGTTCTGCGCGGCGGCCCAGACATGGGGGATGTTGCTATTTGGCAGAGCGTTACAGGGAACAAGCTCCGCGGGAATAATGAACTTGATTCAGATTGTACTGGCAGATAATGTATCGTTGAAAGAGAATGCGAAGAACTCCACTATTTTTCAATTCGTGTCTGGGGTCAGTTATGGTGTTGGACCAGTCATTGGAGGGTAAGCTACATTTCATCTTGCAAAAGATTATTTCATCCGTCAGGGATGGTTAGCTGACTGGCTTTTAGGTACTTAACGGATGTATGTCGACTCTATAATATTTTGTGTCAGTATTGCATGGGACTTCCCTAATAGTTAACAGGCTAATTGGCGCTACTGTTTCGTTTTAAGTATACCTGTATGTCCCATCCATTCTTTTTAAAAGATATATATTTGTATTTGTAAATCGGCTAACCCCTCTTCGCTTGGATGATTATTAGATCGCTTTTTTTGCCCATTTCGCAATATTCTTCTTACTCCGTAAGGAGCTAGTCAGGGGCACTCATCTCGCGAGAAGCTCCTCATCCATTTTATCGGGACTGGCCACCATTGACTCTGGCGGTACTATTCTTTTCATTCTCGGAATCGGCCTTATCATCTTAGGCACCAATTGGGGAGGGGCAACGTACCCGTGGGCTTCAGCCGCTGTTCTTGTTCCCTTGATTTCAGGGTCGATTTTATTCTTGCTCTTTTTTGTTTACGAGTACTACCTCGAACCGGGGCGACTACTTGCAAGGGTTTTCCCACAGCAAACTCCCATGGTTCCGTTCGCCATGTTCAAGATAAAGGATACATCGCTTCTAGCTATTCTTGAGTTCGCTACCGGTGCAGGTGAGAAAAGAAAAGAAAGGGGCCAGCATTCGTCCCAGGCCTATTCGTGTATACACGTCGCTGACTTTCGTTCTAGCGTTGTACTCTGTGTTTTATTTCATTGGAATATATTTCACACTCGTCGAGGGTTACCCCTCCGGGAAGGCAGGTATACAGCTGCTGTTCTACATCCCTGGCATTGGAGGTAATAATTCACTTTCCCTCCCTCCCAAAGCCAACTTCCTCATCTTTACATTGCTGACGCGGGATTTCTAGTCGGTGTATACTTGGCCATGTTTGCGTGTAATATCTGGCCTGCGCAAACCTTCGCACCGCTTAGCGTGGGTACGTTAATCGAAACGGTAGGTGTTGCCCTACTCACCTGGGCCGTCACGACTCGCAATTTACCCCTAATCAATGGAATGATGGCTGTCGCTGGTGCGGGAACTGGTCTTCGATTCATGCCCTCTTCATTACACGCAGCAGGGCTCTGGCCAGACAAAATTGCGCCTGCCATGTCCATCATGCGATTTTGTCTTCCCTTTGGAGGCACACTTGCCCTCACTATCATGGGTAGCGTCTTCAATAATAAGATGGCTAGCATTTTCCATCCATCTGATCAGCCCCAGATTGGTGGGTTTGACATTAACTCCAGTCAGAGTTTGGATGATATCAGCAAGCTTCCGCCAGGGGTGCAAGAGCATATCCGCAACACGGCCAAAGATGCGGTTATGTGGGCTTTTATATCGATAATGCCGATTATGGCGATTAGTTTTGTAACTGGAATATTTTTGGGGAATGTGTGGATTAAAAAGGGGAGCGGGAAAAGCGCAGATCAGAGCCGGCAAGATGGTCCCGCTCCTCCGGCTGACGACGAGGAGGATATCGAAAGCAATGAGGTGGTGTACGTCTCGTACCTTTGGGCACTCATAACGGTATGTTCTTTTAGTCTATCTGAAGTTTGCAAATTCTCCTCTTTACAATTTCAATTCCTTGTCGGCCCCATAAGAGCAAACGGCAATCATTCTAACCGGAAAATACAACAGGGAACCCTAGACGAAAAGAAGCGTATCACCAAGCCTCTTACCAAAGCCGAGAAACAGAGACAGGCTGCAGCCTTGCTTGGCGAAAAACAACAGCGGACAAAGCTCAGACACGAACCATCAGATGTTGAAAATTATATTCTTACTTCCAATCCTCTTACTTCTTAGGTTCTGTCTAGACCGCCCGGTTTCTATACTAATGCCCCATTCTAAATTATTATTTTCTTTTGGTTCTTTCTTCGTCCATCCCCTTTTTGGTCTCAGTTTTTTTTTTTGATTTGTATATATATATAGACGGAGCCACACATATAAACTTTCCCCCATATTCTTACTTTCTGCCTTTCTTGACATTTTGGTATATACTAGAGCAGATATATTAAGTGTCGTTTTATGCCTATTGGCAGTTTTTTTGTAAGCCTGCTTTTGTTTTGAAGTGGACCTAGAGAAAGGGTATCCTGCCAGTAAAATGCCAGAACAAGTGTAAGCTAGATGATGATATCGTTCCTGTTCCCAAAAAGGTCACGTACGCATGACATTATTATCGCGTCAGTAATTTCCCAGGGCCTCAGAAATGTGAACAAACCACATCTTTTCTAATTCCTATGTACCGCGATATACGGCTGTACACGCTCGAAAAAGTCATACAGATACAGTTTAACACTGCACATAATACAAGGCATAGAAGCACCTGATGAACTACCGCAACACCCCCCCAACTCCAGCCCACCCAAGCACAAAGCCACTAAGCGCCTCTCCCATAACCCCACCGCCAAACCAAAGGTCCCTCCAAGCACCCTTTCTCGACTGCAGGCTCCGTTTCTTCCCCTTCGAAGATCCAGCTACCTCTTCAGTAGTAATTTCCCCTGAGCCCGGGAAGTATGCGCCAACTCCCATTCCGCCATTGCCGAACCCGATCAAAACCGCATGGAACAGGAAGGAGACGAGTATTGTGCCAATGAGGTAGAAGAGGAAACCGTACGAGGATTGCAGCCCTAAAATCCCAGCGCAGATACCGAGGAGGAAGGCGGTTAGGGAATGGAGGTTTGAGAGGGTCTGTTCGGAATGAATATGTTAGTTTTGCCGTTTTGGTTGTTTTACCTTTAGGGTCTGGGGAAAGGGGAGATTCGAATGAGGAAGGAATAATAAGCTGTGCTGTTCTTTTGGATATCTTGGGGCAACACGTACGCGGTTGTTGTGCATGACTGAGTCGGGAACGAGAGGGTTTATGAGGAGGGAGAGTTCTTGTGGTGTTGGAGGCATTGTGGCGGTCTTGGGTCTCTTCCTCTTCCTCGTGCCGTGCTGATATTGACGTCTTTTCTTCTTCTTCTTCTTCTTAATCCCAAGTATGTCCAGGCGATCGGAGACTAAATATTCGTTGTATTTTGATATCGAATATGCGCCTAGCCTTTTTAAAGCTCCTCAGCCTAGAAACAATCGTACTAAACCCTAACAATGGCGTTAGCATACGTAAGAGCAATGATCAGAGTGTTTGTGCTTGTTCTAGATGTGCCCTCACTTACCACAGATGTATTGCAAATTTCTGGAGAGGTCGGATAGAATGATTGTCGTGGGAGTCTGTAGGTAGTCGGCATAAGCTCGAGGATTGATCAGGTCCATATTAAATCACATGATCTTTGTTCATCATCACGTGAGTTTTGTTACCCTGATTCGATATCTGCTGTCCAAAACTTATTCTCTCCGATGTTATTCTATCAATGAGTGTAATTGAACTAGCTACTTATATTCTTGATAGTATCGTGTAATATGGTGAAGACAAGAATCGGAACCATTTTTCTTTTGGACGGTTAAGGCGGTTCTCTCTCAATGACTTGGTTCTCTGATTTCCTGTCAAAATATTTCACCAAGAATTTACTACTGAATGTTTAGAGGGTGAAAGGCAAATAGGGTAGGGAAGACAGTTAATCCCTATCGTCGTAGCTGTGGATAGGATAATAAGACCCATTTTTCCAATTTCTGTATTGACATGAAGAGCCGAGAACGGGAGAAAGAGCGGAGAGGCAAAAAGTTTCAGCTTCTAAGTTTTTGTAGCTAGGTAAATACACAATCATAAGGTGATAAGAAGCGCAAAACAAGGACGAAAGAGGGAGGGGAAAAAAAGGAAATTCAACATAAAACAAAGATGAGAAAAGGAAGAATTCAAGGGTAAAACTTGAAAAAAAAAACAATATAAAAAAGGCACGCGAATGCTGGAACAGGAGGACATCCTGTAAAAAGATTACACAATAAATAAAAAGATTTTTCTCTCTCCATCATCATGAACTCACTTCCTTAACCAACAGTTGTTTGGACCCATTGATCCTTTTTCCAAACTGGAAATACATAAATATTTGTCCTTCCCAAGCAAAAGAAATTTGAGTGTAAAACTGTAACAAGTACCAACATATCTTAGCAGTATGATCTGCTCCGTTATAACAAAAACATTTTCTACCCCTGATATAAAAACCAAGGACGTTTCGTGCATTAACAATCGCAATTCACAAAATAAATATATTGGAATACGTTTCCGTGCAGGTGATTCTAGGTTCACCTGCGGGCGGGTAGTGACGACGATGTCATGAAATCAAAGAGCGGAATTGAGCTTTCCCTCTGCCCTAGCATCTCTGACTTGGTCAAATACCTGTAAAAACGGTTAATTCGAGTGCCAATAATCTACGATATTATGTATAAAAACTGACCTTTAGCATCTTATTTCTTGCACCAAGAGCATTCACTCCACGTTCCTCTAGCCCTTTGTCATCTAATTCGATCAAGTCGGTCCATTTGAGATCCTTGAGGTTGTCCGTATACTTATGAAGACGAAGAGACCTAAGCCAGCTGGGAATATCCTGAAGTAGATGAGGATCGGTTGGATCCTCTGGTGGCTTGGAGCTACCTCGTCTTCCACGCGGAGACCGGCCCCGTGTCATCTCGGAATGGTCGGAAAGATAACCCTCATGGTTACCACTAAACTGGGCCATATTGAGCCCACTGAAACCATTATTCAACAATGCATTCGTATCATACGCAGCTAGAAATCCGTTGTTCTGAGGAGAGGCGAAATTCATGTGCCCCATGCCGCCTCCCTGCATCGCAATTCCTGGCGAGTTGGGTCGAGACCGACGACCAGCCATGGCAGCTTGTTGCTGGGCCTGTAAAGAAGCAATTTGTTGGGCATTCAATATCTGGCCAACGTCATTAACCATGATCAGATTCGTCCCCGGAAGGTTATTGTTATGAATTCCGGGGGAGAGCGGTTGATGGTTAACGTTTAGATTTTTGCCCTGTCCATCATTGGACCGAGCACGGCGATACTTTCGTGCATCGTCCAGCGCAATCCGGTTATTTACGGTGGACAACGCAGCCAGCTTCATAGCTGTCGCATTGGCAACCATATCCGCTTGCGTTGGGGCATTTTGTTGGTTAAAAGTCGGCACACTCGGCGTGTTGGACATTGACGCCCAGCTAGCGTTACCAACGTTATATGGAGAAAATAACGGTGGCTCTGTTGAAAGATCCGGAGCAGTCACGATGGTGTTCTGGATGTTAGATGAGCCTGGGGGCATAGTTCGCGGAGACCGAAGGCCTGCTGACTGAGGCGGCTGAACGAATTGACCCATGGGTGGCTGCTGTTGCCCGGAGGATGATTTAGGTCGCGCAATAGGGGGCTGAGGCTCAGGTGTACGCTGAACCCAAGGAGATGATGGTGGTTGGGATAAATTATCTTTACCATTATCCGGAGCAGAGATTGTCGGCGCTATCAGGGAAGAACGGTCCCCAAACGCAGCACTATTTCGATTCGCAGTAGGAGCAGCTCCAGTCTGTTGGGTAAATTCAGCCTTCTGCTTTGCAATGGCTGCAGCAGCATCTGGAAACATGGCATTGATTGTGGATGGATCTAGCCCTGAGTTACGTTTGTTTCCAGGAGAAAGAGGTGGACGACCAAAAGAATTACGAGAACTTTCAACGTTCAATTTTGACATTGCGTCAGTGAGGCGGTTGTTCATGGGATCTGCGAAAATGTATTAGAAGGTTTCTAATGCTTAGATACGGCAAGATTTATGTTGTTCCTTACCTTTTTCACCGAAGTTGGCAGGAGATAAGACACTGGACATGGGGTGGCTCTTCGACATTTGTTGAAGAACCTGGATGAAAAAGCGGATCTGGACTTGAGTCGTTTGCTGAAGAAGAGCATAAAGAGCAGCGGTTCTCTCAGCCTCACTGAGAACACGGAACCACTGCTCAATAGCACTCAGCTCATCCTTGAAATCCTGATCCAAGGTGGCGGCTGCCATCTCCTCCAGAGTTGTCTGATACTGATCAATATCTGCAATCCACTGCTGGGCAACCTTATCGTTGTCATCAGTGTTCTGAGCGTGGGATTGCTGGTTATAGTAGACTTCGGAGGAGGGCCGAATGCTTCGAGCAGAAAGAGGCGAGGCAAAGGATGACATGTCTGCGGAGGCACGCAGCTGATGTGAACCACCACCAAGTGCACGGGAGGATGGGGGGCGGAGCGAAGATTTTGATGCTTCGGGAGTACTGTTTCTGTTTCCAATAATGTGGCTAGCCATGGTAGAATATAAGACGAGCGGACGTGGGGAGGCTGGCCGCTCAGGTGAATGGACGATTTCGGAAGAGGTGATTAGATAGAAAAAATTATTAAAGGCACAAATGTGATTAGTGCAAAGCTCCTGCAGCACCGGCTGACTTTGCGAATGTATATTGCGTTCGAGGCCAAGAAGTGGTTTCACCGATTTTACCAGTCGCTTGATGGGAAATCGGAGGGAGAATAGATGAGGCTGACAGCCTTTCCAATCTCAGGTCGACGGTGAACGAGATAGTTCCGATTGGACGAGGGATTAAAAGACAGACCAGTCCAGTGGCTGTACTGATTGGGGGTAAGATGTAACGGAGACAACGGGGATAAGCTGTCAAAAAACACAAATAAGGAGGAGTAGCACGAAGGCGAAGGGTGATTAAGAGCTGATTTGGTGGAGCAAACTGCGAATGGGAAGATACGAAATCAGACAGCAGTGTGTCAAACACAGCAGCGAACGACAGAAGTTTAACCACCAGAAAGTACGAAGGTCGGAATTAGGGAGAAAGAAGTGAATATGAAGAAACGGATGAAGCGGACGACAGAGAACGAACGAGGATGGAAGAAGGGGAAGAAGGGAGAGACGGGAGAGGATGATGCTGGGAGAGGGACGACGAGGTTGAGGCAGAAAGTTGAAGTTGAAGTTGAAGTCGAGAATGAATGAAGGATTTTGGTGGAGCGAACTGGGCCATGTTGACTAAGCCTCTACCGCCTGCCTGGGCTTCCTGTCCCAATAAGGTTTAGTTGCCGAATCAGCTGACTAGGTACCCATGGCCCTGATAATGGATCCATAGATGCCTGCAGCGTTGATACATTTGATGAAGACGGATGGATGGATGGATGGGGGACTCTAAAAAAGATCGATGCAAGAGGTTTGAAACCCATTGTTGCTGTTGTTTTTGTTACTTCCAAGCTGCAAAAGAGATTCTTTTAGTTTTAGGAAAAGGCATAACTGTTGCTTTTCTTTGACACCTTTGCAGTTATTTTACTTACCGAGGCGTAAAATTCTTTGTTGTACGGAAAGGCAGAATGAGTGAAGTTTTTGTTCAAAAATCCATAACAGTTGTTAGGGATTTTGCCATCTTAATTAAAGAATTTCAACTAAGAAATCTGTCGGTACCTCCTAACCATGGAAGCCAAAAAGCTCAATCGGAAACTCTAAATACAAGCATCGTACAACCCCCAGCTACAATTCAACAAACGGCCCAATCAATATTTTTCTATAAGAGAACTCCATAGCTACACGCTGGCAGTTATCGAGGAAGTAGAAGTCGGAGTGGATGCTCACAACCTTGCCATGTCACTTGTGGCGGTGGGATGAAACTCACTCAACGACGCCTTACTTACTCCCTACAGCCCAGCAGCCTCCAACAGGTAGCACATGCATGTGTTGTACAACGGAGCTCAAAGAAGGTATGACTGGTAAAATAACTACCTAGGTACCTAGGTAGTTGCATAGAAATACCACAGTGATCGGGATAGGTAATATATTATGCTTATATATACTACTTCATCGAGAATGGTACATGTAGATCCAAAGTAGATCTGAAGCTAGGGAAATATCCAAGCCATTCGAAGAATAAATCATCCATCCCAACTATGTTGTACCTGATGCCAACGCCATAAACGCCAGGAAAATGAGGATTGCAAAATTACGCGGAGTTTCAACCCAGAGAAGAGCAAAAATGATAGTTGTTGACAAGGCTCCAATATGCCTGAAAAATGGATATATCCAACCAACTCCAAGAAGCAAATTCTAAACCCAGTATGTCCAGAAGATATATCCAAACGACCTATTACGGAGAAGCAATAAACTCGGACTTCCTAGCAGCTGCCATACGGTTCCGCCGGTTTGCCAATACACGGCGGGAATAGGTGTATCCCACGTATGTCATCAAGACGATAATCAACACCCCAAGCGCCACTCGCGAATCCCAGATCAACGCCTGCAAACGTGTTTGGAAAAAGAACGTGCGTTTGGTACTTCGACGGACGGCAACAAGTTGCGAGAGGGTAGACCAAAAGGATCCAACGAACGACTCAGCTCGCGTTAGAGACGTTGCTTCAATAATCGGCCAGTAGGTAGCTAAACGCCACTCATGCTCCTCCTCCGGATGTGCCATCTTGATAACTTCCTTGCACTTGTCCGTCATCTCCATGAAATGTGCACGCCCATCCAACAATTTTACGAGTTCGCGGATAACCTCGCCTTCGCGATCATCTGTCGCAATAACAACAGGTTGGTTCGAGTTTAACTGAGTGCGTTTCACGTTGTTGTAAAGGTAGGAACCCGTCCAGTCACATTTGCCGAATACATTGCGGAGCACGGGGATTTCATTCTGATGACAAGGATCTTTTTGGCCAAAGGAAAGGTCAGACGGCCAAGTTCGAATATGCAGCGCAACCGCTTGGGGAAGAATGTCAGGAAGCATATCCTTTACACAAGCATCGAGAGGCGCCGAGAGGGTGAATGAGTGCGCGGCCTTTCTCCATGACCCAGCTCGAAGTGGAAGAATGAATGAATCCCGTACAAAGCTAAACGCAGAACGTTGCCAGTATGATTCGCTTGGGGCAGTAATGCGTACAACTTGCTCTGACGCTTCGGTGATTTCGTTGGCGAAATCCACCACTAGAGTGGACGCATTTTGTAGGCTGGTAGCGAGTTGGGGCCTCGTGTCATATCCCAGTTGTTCCAGTCCTGCTGCATCGAAAACATCGGTGACGGGTATCAGTTGCGACGTAGCAACACCCCGGACAGCAGGACAAGTGATTCCCGGCGATAACAATCTTCGAGTTGGAAGAGGGTTGTTGACTGCTGATGCAAGGTGAAGAATGAACTGATTATTGAAGTATGCGAAATCTGGGTTATCCCACTATTGATTACACAAAGAATAAGTCTGCGAAATTATATTCAAGGTAGAAAGATGCAGGACCACCCTTGAGGTTCAGACAAATGGAATCTCCTTACTGTGAAATATTTTTGAACGCCCGCGTGAACCAGAGGCTGCCTCCATTGAGGCAAATAGAAAAGCGTAGCCGTAACAAAGAGAATCGCTGTAAGCAAGAGGCCGCGGAGAGGCCATCTCATGATTTCGATATGGATGATCGAGCATCAATAATGCCCGTCCTTGACCAGAAATGAAAGTGCTGCTTCCTCTGGCAGACTTCAGACGGATGGTTCCAACCTTGGGACAGACATTCCCAACCCAAGGCCCTAAACTCTTTGGAGGCTAACCCTTCGTTTGAGAGGAAAAGGGGCGGCGTGGAAAATATAACCTTGTATGCGCTACGTATGCGCTTTTGTATTAATCCAAATCCAGGCGGCCGTCCATTGGGGCCGTCCATTGGGGCCGTCCATTGGGACCAGGTTCTGACGCGCAAGGGTAGCCCTGTTCTGCTAAGTAGAACTTCGAATGAAAATTCACGATTTCCGCCATGGCTTGGCACTAACAAGCATGCCGGAACCCGTTTAGCCCAAATAGGGATCGTGTGTTTAAATTTGGACCCCTCAGATACATCCTTTCAAATGATCATCGGCCAAGCGAAGCTGATTGGACATCTAGTCTTTCCGCCCACATGGAGCACTCCGCAGGGAAGATTATGCCTCTGAGATTCATCGCTGATTTCTTTCATGAAATTCACCCAGGATTCAGTCGTCAAAATGGTAACTATGGATAGGGCGGAGGATTGCCCAAATCAGTCTCCACTAAGCTTTCTAGTAGTGGAGCGCAAAAAGAAGTTAAAAATAAAAGGTGGGGGTTCAATCCCACCCTGGCAGCCTCAAGAGAACCGATGCCGAAAATCGGACTCTTGGGCCTTCTAATCAAAAGCATGTATTTTATTAGAGATAATCTGTACAATACTGTTTCGTGTTACCAAACAAGGGAATGATGCTAGATTGGCGTATTTTTGCGTGGCGCCATCTTGATTGAATAAGAATTATGTCTGCAACTGGTCAGTGGTCAGGAAAAGGCAGGTCGATAACCAATGAAAATTGAGCAACCTCAGCCTTGTAAAATCGGTCCTCGCGAACGATGAGTTTTGTCTTTTCTTATCCATCTGATGATGATGATAATGTTAGCTGCGTGTCAAACTATTAGAATTCTTCATTGTGTGCGGTGTTTAGAATAACAATCAAGAGTTTGTGATTTTAGTAGGGACATATGGAGTGCCCATATATCCAACATAGAATGATAGTGAAGTTGTACGACATAGGCAATTGCGAGGTCCCCTTGAAACTTGTCTACCATTTTTAGCTGCCACTAGATCCATTTGAGTATCTCCTTTGTCATTCAATTGGAAAATTCCCATGCATCAAGCCAACCTAGCCCAGATTTTGAGGAAGGCATATGACTCAGGGGTACAGCTTGCTTGTTCTGCCTGTTTTTATCAGCAGTTCAAATCCTTGAGAAGAGAGAGCGCAGATTAAGCACCGATGAATTTGAGAACAGCCTACCTGATAAACATGGACATGGGGGAAGGTGCTGCAAGATCTTCGTAGGTATTGCCTTAGGACAGTCAATATTGAAGAGGAGACAATTCTCCCTTGTCGATATAACCCCCGATTTTCCGAGAAATAACAGGATATGTATACTTTGGGCACAGTAAGTTGTTCGTCAAGGACGATATGGAAGTTGAATGTGCAGCGCGTAGCATTGTCCCCAGCCAATCAGAAGTCGCGAATTAGGGCGGAACCCAGACATTGTTTGGCGCTATAACGTGACCAGAGCCGCCTCCGAAAATAGCGGCGGACTTTATCAGATTCCGCTCGACTCTACTCCGTACACTACATAAGGACGTTCATCTGAGCTTTGCTTTTATTCAGAGCTCGAGATTACAGAATACATGATCTCTTAGCCGCTCTACTGTTATCTCAGTTCTTCATTTGTTAATGCTCTGGCAGAAACTTTTTCAGGAGTAGTATGGCCACCCTTACAGGGAGGATTAAAAGACGCGATACAGTTTAAAGTATAGCAATGGAGGATACCCAGGGTAACGCAGCTAAGCAACACCAATATCAAAGCACTTATCCTGATATCCCCTCCAGTTCTCAACAAGCACGAGCAGCAAGTACTCAGTCTGCCATGTCAGGGAATGAAGATGTTGACATGGTTTCGGGGAGCGAATCTGAACTTTCGGCTAGTGATACGCCTTATGGAAATGAAGGGCATGATTACTCCAGCGGAAGCAGAGGCCAGAGGTTTTTAAGTGAGCTAGAGGCGTACACGGATAATCCAGACTTTCATGTCTCTGAAGGAAGCTCGTAAGGCCATACGCGTTGCAAACCTTTCAAAATTAGATTTTGAACTAACTTGTTTTGATAGGAGTGAATCTGAAACTCTTGAAGAACTCGATCAGTTCGGTGAAGATGTCGATCCCAGCTTAGGCTTATATGGCCGTAGGGGCAGAAGGGGACGTCAGTCTATTGGCAGGCCCTATAATTTCGGTGCACGAGGTGGAAAAGGCATCAAAAGAGGTCCCAGAAAACCATTAGAGCCAAGCTTAGAGTTCAAAAATTTACATTCTGAGGCCACCTCTGCTTTCATTGATGCCGACTATGAGAGAGCCACGGTTCTCGTGAAGCAGGCCATTCACATAAATCCCGAAATGTTTGCTGCCCATTCTCTACTATCGGAAATATTTCTTGCCCAAGGCCAGAAAGACAAGGCTCTTGCTGCCCTATTCAGCGGTGCGCACACACGACCAAAAGATCCTTCCGTCTGGATGAAAGTTGCGAAATTGATCCTAGAAAGAGCTGGGGAGGATCGGACCTCAGCATTACAAGATGTGGTCTACTGTTATAGCCGCGTTATTGAGATCGATCAAAAAAATTACAACATACGATTTGAAAGAGCCGCGGTGTACCGTGAATTGGGTCATAATGGGAAGGCTGCTCAGGAGTATGAAAGGTTACTAAAGGATCTGCCGCACAATACAACAGCGCTCCGCTTCCTTGCAGAGACATATATTGATCTAAACGAAGTTAGTAAAGCAAAAAGTCGATACGACGAAAGCATCGCATATTATACGTCCCTAAGTTTAGAGGAAGCTGCCGACTTTACCTGGTCTGATGTGAACATTTATGTTGAATTTTTTAGCTATCTGAACGATTACGAACAGGGAATATTGGCGTTAAAATCACTCTCTAGATGGTTGCTGGGGCGGAAAGATGATACGGAATGGGATAATATTGTTGAAGACGACCGGGAATTTGATGCTGAAGATTTCCCTCGTCGAGCAGACATCGAATTTTTTGTCCCAAATAAATATCCGGACGAGTCTTACGGAACTGGCCTTCCCTTGGAGCTTCGCGTGAAACTTGGAATATATCGGTTGAAATTGGGCCTCCAGTACAGAGAAGAAGCCTTGGTAAGTGCTAGGGCTTGATTGATTATTTTCGCAGATGGGAAGCTGATTGTCAATTAGTCTCATTTTTCGTGGCTAAACCCGGACGACTCCTCGGAAGGCGCGCTTCTCTATGACTTCGGGGATCTATTTAGAGAGGCAGGAGATGCGCTCAAAGATGCTAAATTATATCAAGACGCAATATTGTTTTACCTGCCACTTCAGAGGACTCGTGAATACGCAGATACCAGTCTTTTTATGTCCATGGCCGAATGCTATATGGCTTGCGAAAATGATGAAGCAGCTGAGAACTGTTATTTAACGGTGGTCGAATACGATGAAAACAACATCGAAGCCCGAGCCAAATTAGCGAAATTTTATGAAAAGTTAGGAATGATTGAGCAAGCCTTGAAATATGTCAACGAAGCGATTGAATTGGGAAGACGGGAGTCGATGCCAAGGCGAAGACGAAGATTTGGCTCTAGGGCACTACAGCTTGCGAAGGAGTTCCGTTCAACGGAATTTGGGGGTATTGCGATGGCAACGTATGAGGGTCCGATTGGGGCAGACAACGAAGACTGGGGATCTCCCGCTCCTGCTACGGGTGTGTCCGGCGGACTCATGACTTCTACCGCACCCCTTTCAAAAAAGCGGAGGCAAGCAAAGGAAGAGTATGTCGGCACCGACCATATCAGGTATTTGTACTCTAAGTTGCTAGATCTTGAACCAGCAATGAGAGAAGGTCAGGAAGATGCGACGGAAGATTGGTTGGATATCGCAGATGCTCTATTGCGAGATTTTCGATCAAATCGTGTATTTTTCCCCATGCAAAGACATATGATGTTCTTAGGATATTCCAGAGAAGCCCAACGGAAGGCCGGACGCCTAAAATCAACAACCATCATGGACGAAGTGGAAGAAATGGCTGGGCGACTTCAGGCATCGCTAGGTAGGTAATAACGATTATTTGTTAATGTTAAAACATCACTGACTCTAGATCTAGGCACCCCTGAAATTGACCCTGCGACGATTCCAAATGATTACCACTCGATATCATTCGAACAGTGGCTGGATATATTTCTGGAATATGCGCTTGTCCTTGCAGGACAAGGTCAATCGGAAGAAGCTTACGATACACTCTCTGCTGCGGCAGATGCTAGCATCTGGTATCATTCTAAACCCAGCAAATTCCAAATCTATACATGCTGGTTCAGTAAGTGGATTACTTTCAGCACAAACTTTCAGCGCATGACTCTAACGGCTAGTGACAGCCTGTGCCTTGCGACTCAAGGACGAAGAAACACTCTCCAACATCTCCCGCTGGTTCATGAAGGAGTACCAATTTGTAACTGACACCTACCGCCTCTTCGCAACACTGAGCCGACTCTGTGGCGACCCACGTAAATCCCTCTTCCACTCGTCCCCCAGCATGAAGTTCATGCTGCGCCAAATAAAAGCGATAGACTATACCCTCCCAGATGACCCGTTGCGGCCCGCTCCAGCCCGTCGCACTCGAGCTTCTGTTTTTCAAGAACGTGCAACTCTTACCACAAAAGACGCATCCGGTCAGCCCATACCCGCGGAAGATATGGACGTCCCGCTCCTAGTCCTTTACGGACATATCCTCTACGCCGGGACAAGTTTCACAAACGCCCTTAACTACTTTTTCCGCGCGTATGCCCTCGCACCAGAAAACCCCGTCGTTCTTCTGTCTATCGGCCTCAGTTACGTTCATCACTCCCTCAAGCGACAGTCTGACAATCGACACTACCTCATCATGCAGGGACTGTCGTTTATGCAAGAATACCGACGTGTGAGAGAGAAGAGTCCTATTCCACAAGAGCGGCAGGAGGTGGAATTCAATTTCGCGCGGGTCTGGCAGATGCTGGGATTGACACATTTAGCTGTACAGGGTTATCAACGATGTCTTGCGCTCAGTGGGGAGGTAGAGGCTGAGCGCCGGAGATTTAAGAAGCGAAAAGCTATGGCTGCGGCTGTTAGTGACGGATCTCCAAATAAGGATGTCTGGGTGGAAGATTTCTCTCGCGAAGCTGCCTTTGCTTTACAATGCCTTTATTCTTTCTCCGGGGAAACAAAGTTGGCGAAGGAGGTCACCGATAGGTGGCTTGTCATTTGAGAATCGGGTTTCATTGTATTATATATGCTGCACATATTTCATGCCCCAGTGTATGTTATGCCGCGATGGGAAAATTATTATTATATTCCCTTTTTAAACTGAACAACCTTAGGAAGGCTCGTTGGTATAGCTGATCTACTCTCGTATATGGTCGTTTGTATATGCATCATAAACGGAATGCAGAAAGTACGCTAAATGCCAATGCCCAATCCCACTGTAAGCCATGGCCGTATATTCAACACCTATACCGATATTCTAATGGCTTTCCAAGTTGGCCCGGCCAGATAACATACGAGAAATATAAAAATGCGCGCGCCGAAACCAAAAGTGCTAGAAACAATACAAGCGGTCGAGTCATTATATAAAAAATCAATCATCCAACTCTCGTCCCTATTCCTTGCGTTTCTACCAATTGTTCATCCTCACTCGGGCCAGTATCATCGACATCATCAAAGAACACAGCCGACTGCCGTCGAATCTCTTGGAGAACACTGTTGCGGCGTTTTAAATGCGGTTGATTATCTGACTCGGGAATTCGTCCCTTGTTTGTATCCTCATACCGATCCTGGGTTCTCTCATTTGAGTCTTCCTGCAAATGGTTGACAGCATGTTGATCCAATTCGCCGTCGTTGGTGGATGCATCCATTTCGGGTGGCAAGGGTATATTGATCTGGCGAGCCGTAACGCGCCCATCACGCTTCAGCGCCTCGGAGATCACTTTCTCCAGTTTCATCCTGTTCTTGATAAATTGAATCTTCGGGAAGGTACTATGTTGGCCCTCTTGTATCATGTGGGATAATCGTTCAGGGGTGGGGTCAGACAGGATGTTATATAGATCAGAGGGACTAGATTTCGGCCAAATCGTAACAATTCCACTGAATCGTTGCAGCCATATTTCACTCCAGTCCTGGCCTAGGGGCCGAGGAAGAAGTTCGAGATGTCTAAGGACCTTGAGCCATTTGTTTAGATCTAATTTGATATATTGTTCTATGGCCGATCCGAGAAAACCCCCGCGCCAACCACGGCCTTTGCGATGCGTGACAGGACGGCCAACGCTACCCCTGGAACTGAAAAAGAACAAGCTTATATGGGGATTAACCTAAAAATAATTAGTGTCAGCCTTCTAGAGTTGCCCAAACAGCAAATTAAATACTCACTTGAGATACGATCGGAAAGTTGGCATTGAAATAGATATCCAATGCCTTCAACGGTATGTCAGTCCGTAGGCTGCCATCCTTCCACTTATGGCCAAACGAATAGGGAGCAAGTGTCCCATCAGGTTTCTTCATCATCAACACGACAGGATTTAGTATCCCGGGAACGGCTGCGGAGGCAATGACTGCGCTCCATATGACACAATGGGGTGAGGTGAGATAATTTGCCAGAATCGTAGGAGAGTGAGGATCCGACGGAACACAAGAGACATTTAGAATGCGCCCGGTTCGCTGATACGCCTCCAAGAACGTGGTGGAGCCTCTGCAGAACCAGCTGCATTTTTCTGCCCAGTCGAGCGTGTCAAACCGAGCTCCCGTTCGCCACCATCGCCGTATCCAGACATGAAACGAGTCTTCACAAGCCCTAATTTTATAGGCTAGCTCCGGCACGAGTAGCTTCTTAAGCTCCTCATTTGTCCTGGTCGCTACCAGAGCGGCAACAAGAGCACCCCCAGAAGTTCCCGAGATGATATCAGGGAGTACGCCATTATCAAGGAGAGCCTTGACAATCCCAAAATGGTAGTATGAGAATGTAGCTCCTCCAGAAAGGCATAACGCCGTGCGACCATGATTAGTCTCTAGTTGTTTGAAAAAGGCTTCCTTGCTCTCCTTGGGGATATGTTTGCTTCTAAGGATGAGACGTAATGAGGTATGTACTTCGTCGACGAATTCTTGAACCAGGTACTTGGTTCCAAAATATGTCTCGCTGTACAGGCGTGGGTTCTCAACGCCAGCAAAATTGTTCTTGACGCACCCTTCCAGCAACACACGGAGGTCTTCCAGCAAGGAACTGATTTTCGCACCATCGTCGCCATTGGCTTGCGCTTGTTCCACCTTAGCTTTTAGTGTCACCAGCTGACTTTTGACCCTATTAACGGTTCCGTGATCGTAATACGCATATTCATTCACTTCTTTCCATCTATCATTACCCAAATAAGCGTCCAGCTTCTTCGCGGCCTCTTTCCATTCCCCGTAGGTGTTTGTAGCTCTCATTTGCCTTCTCAAAGTTTGCCTCCTCCCTCTCCAAGTGACGAAATGCTCGTACAGGTATATATATAGCCGAGTGAGAACGTAGAGAACACTGAGAACCGAAATCCAACCCATAACGATCGAGAGCAACGGCCATTTCAAAAGAGTGTACAGATATCCTTCCCTCGTTTCGTCAACTGTTCTGTTGGCTCCCTTGCGACGCGATCCTGGTTTCCGAACTCTCTGGTGTATGGGGCGCCAATCGTTAATCGCAACGAGTGGGCAAGCTTCTGGCGCGCTGAGAGCTCTCTCGAATTGCTCGAGCTCCTTGTCCTCGATGAACCTCGTGTTGAAGTCGGGAAGCCCATAATCTTTCCCATCCTCCTGCGATGAACCCATCTCTTTTGCGAACGTACACTCGAACCGAAGGTTGTATCTCAAATGAAATTAATCCATTTCAACAGAGCAACATAACGTAGCGAGTTGATCCCAGATGAAAACATTGCTGGGAAAACTAAGGCCGAAGCTCACAGCCACGTCAAGCCACGTCCGACATTATTACGTCATATTAGTCATTCCCGCTGCACCGCCACTGTTAAGCCACATGTGTCATGTGACAATATTGCGACTCCCCAATGGATCCATACCTATATAACCTTGAGGCTGATAACCAGCTGGTATATTTTCATATCATGACAGAGATACCGTTATGTATATGCGCAGCGACTGCTCTATGGGCTTTTATTCTGACGCTTCCAACCGATATTCAAAAGCCTTGCAAATTCTGAAGCTGGGGTCAGGGTTCTCCTGATTCACTTCACTCCGATTATTTGCATATTTGCATATCAATCAACTCGTGTCAGGGCCTTCTCTACATCCAGTGGCTGTTGCATGTCATATCTCTCCCCTATATTGATATTGATATTACCCAGCAATAACTACCCTCATTTAATAATAACTCGCAGTGTCCAATTACTGAATGCATGAACTGAGCCGGAAACTGCTGATTATTGTAAGTAGCTCATCCCTTTATGCATAACTGAGGCTTGAGAGTTTGACAATATTACTTATTTGGCCTGTTGTAGGTCTGTCAACCGCAGTCGGTGATATATAACCTAAACTTAGATAAGAACATGACATGATAAATAGATAAGAGGGCAAAAAGTAAAGAAAGACGGTGAACAAGACTCGGCTTGCTGCGGGTTTAACCTTTTCGTGGCTGACTTTTTTCGGGGTATCTCACGCCAATGATATCCACTAGATATCTCAGTTCTCTCTGGATGCATTTTATGTACTCCGTCGCATCACATATCAGAGAAAGAAATACAGTCGCATATTGACGTTGACTGCAAAGTTTAGAATTTTTTTGGGGAGGAGAAACAAAAGTACGGGTTTTCCATTTGTGATATTTCAATGACACAGCCAGCCACCTATAATAGTTAGGACCTATCAGATATACCACTTTGGTGAGAGCTGAATCCCGCAGCGTCTATAAGCCTCTACCAGAGCCTACCAAATTTATTCTCTAGAATATAGGAAGCATAGCCCGCATGCTTGCATGTACATGTACAGTACATTGTACTTATATATGCATTCGAGAAGAAATGATATAGCTAAAACACCGTGGAAGCGAATAAGAACAATATGACAAAAGGTGAGAAAATTTTTTACACCATGCTGCAGTGTACGTCAAAATAGTGATATGAGAAACTGAGTGGTTCTTGACCATCTGCAGTTCAGCTAAGCCTTGTCCCGCCCATATTCGATCGCCTTATGTAGGATGCCAAAGAATATGTACTCTATCTTTCCATCGGGAACCAAAATGGGTACTTACGGGCACACAGTATGCTAGGGGCACAAGTACAGGATTAGTCTCCCCAAGTACTGCCCTTTGTTTGTTTGCGTATCGCGCAGTTCGATTCCCTCCTAATCATCGACCAAGGGCGGGAGGAAGTGAACAATATGTTGCCAACTCTAAATGTTTTATAAAAACCATCATATGGGTTCGCATACACTCCGGTTTTTTACCTAATATGAAAGGCCAAATTTCTCAATTGTGACATTGACAGATGTGCCTGCAACGTCATCGCACAGTTGGGATCAAGCGGTGATCCGGGGAAAGGGATATTATTCGCACAATTTTTCGATATTTTGATACTCACGACGGGCTTAGTGCTTACCACTAATCTACAAGAAGTTCCGAACAACAGAAGTTCCGAAGCTTTCGATAAACTAGTCCGGACTTTCCCTGAAAATAGCCTTAGCAGGGCGCAAAGAGATAGGGTGAAGGAGAGGTTTGGTTTAGGTCCAACGATGTCAGATTAGTCGGCTTATCTATAGTCAAATTCTCCCATGACGAGATACCGCGATGCTAACCACGAGCTAAAAAGAAGAACTAACGCTTTTTAACGACTAAGGCATGTCAATCAATCAATCCCACGATGATCATTGAATTAACCAACAACCACACTGCCCTTCACGGTGACACGTTAAAACCAACAAAGCATCCGCCATCCCGAGTTTGCCCTGCCAATGAGCATAGTTTTTCACCATGTTAGCGATGCTATTAGCAGACCCCACACTTCAAACAAATCTTACCACAATAAGTCTAAAGTGTGGTTCTTCTTTCACGCATGTGCCCTCAGGTTTTGACATCTGCATTCGCGCGGGGCACTTATTTCTTGGTACGGGGTAAAGAGAACAAATTACGGGGCAAGGAATTTATCCCCACCACCAGCAAGCGCTGAATTGATCCATATGATAACCAATTCCCCATCTCTCTTATATAGGGCCCATCTCCACAACACAGTTGTCCGAGGCGGTGACGGACGAGACGGTTATGTACTTGAGATGTAGCCCTTTTCCTTGTTCCTTAAAGAATTCCGTATCACAAAATGCCACTGGAAAGCTATATCGGATAGCCGATGATCCAGCCGGCAAAAGTAGGCGACTTAAGGGCCAGTAAGTTGTCATCATATTCAACTGGACATAAGACTAACCGCAGTTAAACTCCGACTACGGATTTCGAAACTCACTCAACGCACACTACTCTACTCCACTCCTTACACTACTCCGTACCTAAAGAGAAATGATAACTGGTTGCATTAGTACGGCTGCACACCTTCTCACTAACTTACAATGATTTCCATGCAATGAAACACAACCAGCCAATCAGCAACCACTCGACGTTTGGCCGGGGGAGGGAAATTTGACCCCACACTAGAGAATAAGTTTGACTGGGGTAGGCGGCCCCCAGGTCATCTCATAGGGAGGGAGAAGCGGGGGAAAGGAGGCAAAAGTGCGGATAATTGAAAATCACCGACGGACATTGGAGTTGAGACAAAGTTGTTACCAAAGTATATCGACTTTTGTGAATCGAACCACTAGGCTAAAAAGGACATTCTTAGAAGCCAAGGGGCATTCTAAGTTCCACAACGGTTGACTATGGCTAGAAAGTCTAAAAATCTAAAACCTCCTGAACCTCGGCGCTGAGTTAAAATGAAGAACGGTCACAAAAAAAAACCCTTGTCATCATATTTTCTCTTCACTCTTCATTCGTCCCTTTTTTCTCCTTGTCTATAAAGTGCCAAGCCAACTCGTCCGGAGCTCAAACTAATATAAGATAGGTATTCCAGTGGCGGGACTGGGAGTTGATGACAATCATGAATTGACGTCTTCTCCCCAAACTTTCATGAACACTTATACTACTCACCCTCTGAAAATCTAATTCTAGTTTCACGAGGTGTGCTTTTCTATTCATCTGTATATGGGGTGGGTGGGGAGAAAGTATGTGTATGTTTCATGACCTCAAATCTGGCAAATGTCAACTTTGCACTGGGGAGGGTTAAGAGGAAAGCGCATATAAAGGCAGGGTAACAATGGACAGCGGGGAAGGGGCGTGTTTTCAAAAAATTGGCTAGTTAAGATAGGATTTAAATAGTGAGAAACTAGGGCTTATTACGGCTAGGGCGTCAGGGATATTCACCCATGATCCCTCAGATATTTTAACTACTTACATAAAACTTAATGCGTTATGCATACTGCGTATGCATATATGCTCTATCAAAGTTTATATTTTCCTTCTACGTGAGAAAAAAGATGAAGTATCAGGGTTGTTTCGCCAACTATGTAAGTGGAAGTTTTTGATTTCATCCCAGGAGTAGTTTAAAGTTGGCTTAACGGTCGCATGCGAGACCGGGAGAAGTCGGCTGGGACAGATATAACTTTTCGTGGAAATAAAATTATCAGGAATTGATATGTTGATCAAATATATGTCTGGTGGTGAGAATGATACTAGAAATCAAACGAGGTTCAGCTAGGTCGCAAAATATGATGCAATGCTCAATAAGTGTATCATACCATCATTGAAGGTCAAATTCCATCCGCGGTATGAGAAGTTGAACTTGGTAATTATGCTTGTCACCGGTGCTCAATGGATTGTCGGATATTGGAAGCACTCGTGTGTCTGGTTTAACGTATATACCCTAGATATACCCAAAAATAAGTTCCTATCGGAGCTTGTCTTTGCATTTTCGTTCTTAGCGTTACATATTCGAACCCCCAAAGCTGCATGTTGTCAGCTGTGATAGATTGCGTAGCGCCTTTGTCTGTAAGTGAACGGATTAGGAGAAAAAAGGGGGCTAGGTAATATCAAACACTTTCAAAAGCTGAAGCAAAAGCTTTCAGTTTTGGGGGGGTATTGGTTTGTGTCTTGTAAAGGGGGAGCCTCGCGTGGATGAAAACCGTCCACAAATATTATCTTCCCCATATGACCATAGCACTTTAGCTATGTAGTAGCTAATCAATCAAGATATTTTCGACAGCTGCAGTTTGAGCCAGCGCACAGGTAAAGAGAATAGCATACAATTCAGGCATGATCCTTCCCCCGAACCGTAACCCGGGCGTTTCGGGGGGGGAATACTAGCATTTACTGCAAAACATGTTATAAAATATATGAAATAAGAAAAAGGCAAAGCTCAATGCACACAATATGGAGCATATATAATGAAATAATTAAAAATGCAGTTAGGCTATAGCGTGCTAGAGTTGAAGGACGGGCCGGAGGCTGGTACTTATCTATATAGATGACTTTACAGGCTGGGAGAATTCCAAGTGGAGGGTGGAATGGTCCTCAACCGCTCCCCGAGAAGCCTCTTTCAATGGCGATCAATATTGCCGACTTGTGCTCAAGGCTACTCCCCTCACAGTTTGTTCAGAATTTCCCTAGAGATAATAAAGAGGTTGATGGCATGTCGTCGTGCACAGAGCAGTGCTGGTTCGGGTTCATTCATGGTCCATGGGTGCACGGGCCCCCCGAAATACCGAAATACAGACGTCAAACCAAACGGGCCACGGGCCGCCACAACAAAGAACGAAAGATCAAGAGATAAGATAATCGAGTATTGTACGGAGTACATACAATACTGTACATGCAAGTATGCACCAAAACAAGAGCGCATAAATCATCTCAGCAGGGATAACTGCATCTTGAATCAGGTGGGGTTATTTCAACTAGTTTGGCGTGATCATTAAGGTTTGGGACTACGTACGTCGTACTTTTTCGTCTTTCCCTTCTCCTGCGGGGGAAATAGGCCCAGGTGAATGCATCAGAGGAAAGAAAATGTCACGATTCCATATTGTTCCATATTGTTCAACGGGGCGGTTAACATTGATCACGACCAACTGCGCAAGAATTTCGAAGGTTGGCCAAAAGTTATCGAAGTGGGGTGTGGACAGAGGGCGAACTAACCTTCCCATATGTGCTGGTTAGCGCGCCGCGGTAACCGCAGATATAGCTGTTTGCATTATATTGCAGGCATTGTTTTCTCTTTTATTACGAAAAAGGAAAAGGAAAAAGAAAGAAGGAAAGAAGGAAAGAAAAATCCCTTTTCCAGCCTGCCAGGTAAGACAAGAAAATCCCGACGCCGGTGCGTTTTTTCTTGTTGATTCCCGCGGTTCTCTGGCAGAGGGAAAAGCAGGGATTAGACAAGGCTTTGCTGGATACAGGGATGAGCGGAAGTGCGAAGAAACTTCCCTGACTATGCAAGCTATTTATGGGCGTGGCTCCGCGCTGGATAGATTAGCCAATAGGCTGGCTATGATCAGATGCCGTTTGCAATGTGCGTGGTGGATGTGCCCGTATGACGGATGCTTTTTAAGGTAGTGGTAGAGTCTGATGAGAATCGCACGGTCATGAGTCGATGGCACCATCGTCCCTGGTTTTATGTGGCTGGGAAGTAGTTAGCTATTATTTAATCAGGTATCGCAAGTAGGAGGAAGTAGCTGGGGATTTTAAAAAGATATATGGGAGTTTTCTGATTTAACTTGGTAGATAATACCCGGAGAAGGGAAGTAAGTTACATATCTATTTACTATGGGTGCGGGCTGCCATACTTGGGTTTCTCGGGATAAGAAATGGCCGATTTGAGTGAGGAAGAATTATGATAGGCCCGGGTTGGTATTGTATCCTGGTATGGTATTGAAGAGGGAATGGCGCTGGTCGAGATGGAAGCGGGAACACGGGGATCAGAAGACCATACCGTGCAAGCGAGAAAATGTTTCGGGATGATTGCTGTGTGGCCCTTCGAACGAGCTGGTCCTTGATGAGCATCTCACTCACATGAGGCCAAATAATATCGTGTTTAGCTTAGAGATAACCACCAGTCTTGGCTTTGGTGAAGTCCTTTCTTTTCTTTTCTTTTTTTATGAATGACTGGCATCTAACCTGGGCAGAGGTAGCAGAATGTAACCACCCAAGGTATGGCATCGTCAGAGCCAGCATCACCGTCTCCCCTTTCTTCAAGACGAGATCCTAGATAGAAACAGCTGAGCCATGCCGGATTATCCAATTAGTTACCTCAGCTGTAAAATCACTGCAAAGGAGATATTGAGAGACAGGCCGATGTTCAACCAACCAACTATCCAGGGAAATAACCATATGTTGTGGATAAGCTGAGTGAGTTCAATTAGATATTTTCAGTAATAGAATCTAGTAGCATACGCAAGATAGAAAAAGTGTGAAGCGATTTCGGACACACCTCACTTTTTAGTTTATGCACTCATCAAGTTATAAAAAAACAACCCATGTCAGCGTCCACCAAGGTTTCAAGGTTTGGGGGGGGAGATCATGCAACTTTTGCAGACAGGGGGGGTTGGAGAGGGGCGTGATTTAATCGGCGGCCGTCAATTAGCAGCAAATAGAAGAACAGCATCTCTGTGGCAAACACTAGCGGTGAAGATATGAAGAAGAAAGGGAATTTTCGACATCTGCTTCTATCAATGATTGACAGGCAGCCTTGGTCGGGGTGCAGATGCTTGACAATAGGGTAAAGGGACAAGGCATCCGAACTGCCATTAGCACTGGGTCATATCTAATCAGTCCGCATATGCATATATGTCAGATGTAACTAGGGGCCAGAAATTGATATTCGTATCGTTATTAGACGGGCGGTATTCTGCAAGTAACATTGGCGCATATGATTATCTCATGGCGATTAGTTGTTAAATAGAGCGCTCAGCCTGGAGTGTTTATGGGCAGCAAATGTTGGCGATACTGACTAGGTGGAGAGATAATAATAATGGGTGATATTCCGTGCTCACTAATAAGGGGATCGACCAGCATGTGTGGGTGATGGGCGGCCTTAGCTAACAAGTGTCGAATTAATTCAGAGTGGCGCCTTAGCCATATGGGCTGTCTGACATGTTGCATACTGGATTCAAAGCAAAAGTAATGCATGATACTCCTCTTAAGGTTTTGAATAGCGGGCAAAGATTTGCGGAGGGCTCAGCGGCTTCCTTGTGCCATCATAGTACTCTGTACTCCGTAATGCTGGTGGCATCAATGTCGACCTGAATAAAGATGGAAAAGGCGGACTTACTGCACCTAGGGCAAGTATGGCTATTGCAGCCCTCTTCATCCCTTTTCAAATCCAATTAACCTCTTGATATTAGAATACTGTGTACGGATTAGTTGGTTCTCGGAAGTAATGTCATGTTTCCATATTCTCACCTCGCCGACATACTTATGTTAGCCTTAGCGAGAATACCCGTCGAACAACGAATGACATGCGAAGAACAGTATCTCGCCACCCTTACCTCCATCATAGTGGCATAAGGAGCAGCCTTGTGACACCCGAAAGGGGACGGCTGGTGGGCGAGTTTGTGTGGAGTGTGAGAAGTGAGCTGAATGAAAACAGGATTAATCAATAATATTTGTGCATAGGTGTCAACCACAAGTATTGAAAACATAAATATACATATATAAATAGTTTTGAGTGTACCTCAGATCTCTTATCAAGGGCGGTGAAAGATGTGACTGAGGAGCTTGTACCTCTTTGTAACTCGAGCTTTAACTACTAATATCAAGATCCGTGCTCGAGGTTAGTTCCGAAGGTTCTCTGTAGTTATGTCTTTCGTTCCGGAAACATTTTGGCAATATTGCTCCGTAACTTGTAAGTCCTTCTATACCCGAACCTATTATACCGCCTCTGTGACTAAAACTTATAGACATGCTAGTCGCTTCGGTATATTTCTCTCTTCCGCAGTATCAATATCATTGATCGATTAAGCGGGGGTTGGTTTGCGGCTCAACCCCCAAGAGCGCCATCGGGGAGTGGTTGGGGTGCAAGCGCGCTTAGGGTTAAAATGGCCTACAGCCACTCGAACCAAAAACTGTCGCGGGACTTCGGTCAGGCGAATGGTTAGGTGAACTTAAATATTATCTATATCCCGTGTCATCGGATGGTTTATCGTTTAAAATCAAGCCGATATGAATAAGGGTTGATGTGAATATTTTGGCTGGTAGCTGTGTCTTCAACCCAGGGCTTTGGGAATTTGACACCCGAGAAGAGAAGACAATCAACAAGACAAAACAAGACAAAACAAAACCGCTCAGATGATGCGCAAACAAATCGAAAAAAAAGTTAAAAAAAGAAAGAAAACATGGGCGACAATCTCCACTGTCTAACGAAACTATCGATTCCTTCAACAATTGAAGGGCATGGATCCAATTTTTGTTCTTTTATCCTTGTCATACGATTCATATCATCATCTCCATCTATCGCCAGCTTCGATTGTCAGTTAGCCCTGTAGGCTATAACTAACCCCCTGGGCGCTGTGCAGGGAGCGCAGGATGATCGTAATCCATGGAAGATCTCGTTTCAACTCGTCGCACGTCACAGAACGGTCTCAACTCAAAATACGTCAAAAGTGGTAACCTGGGGATGCAGGAAGTTCGTCACTCTTCATACTAAACACACGGAACCGGCTCTCCGTTTTTCTTTTCATCTTAATCTCGGCGGCGTCGTTTTTTGCGGGATATTGCTATTATTAAAGGGCTAAGATTCTCGCAAAAGTTCGTTCTTTGTTTCGTCTCTTGCGTCGGATTTGCATTTCATATCAACTGCTGTGTAGGGAGTATTTATCTGAATTGACGCCAAGAATAATCGGAAATTTTAAGTTACTGCTAGAGTTAGTACAAACTTTTGGGACTCACCACTTTGGGTAATCCGTAAACAGCTCCGGCGGGGCGGATAAAAAAGAGCCATCGTTTCGCCGTCTTCCTTCGTTCTTTACGCAGTAAACAACAACGATATCTAATATCCTGACGATGATTATGACGATGACGATAGGTAAAAGAAGGATAATCAAGAGATCGGCGTGCTGCATTGCTATTCCAGAAATTCCTAAGCCAGGTGATTAAATATGTATGATATATATCGTCATTACCAGGCCATGTGGGAAGGGGGGGAGAGGGTGTAGGGACTAATAATTGGGTGCGTTTTGAGTCCAAGGAGTGATCATCTGCATCGTGAACCTCTATTCGTATTTCTAGTGGTTGGCTGTGTGCGTGCGGGTGATTGTGCGCATAAAAGGGAGAAATTCCGACAAATAATGGATACCTGGGAGTACATCAGCAATGTTCGGCAGAGGTAGGGACCATCAGCAGCTGCGACCAGTGTAGGCCGCCAACCACACGCGCAGGTCCCATGGGCCAACCAACCAAGTTGACCCACTGGCTCACTGTTTCCTGGCTAAGATAGGCTAAACCAGCCAGAAAAATCGCCTTGGAGAGCGACTACTAACATAGCAAAAGTCCGCGCCGATAAACTGCACGGGTGCGACATAGTCCCAGTGGCAGAGAGGCGCCGGAGACAGATTAGAGGAAGCTGGTTTACTAGAGGCCAACCCAGGAAGGCTAACTGGGAGCGTGCAGCAGCTAGTGTTAAGGGGGCGGTCCTATGGCGCTATCATGCCCGTATGCAGTCTGTTGCATCCACCACAAATCCCTCGCCAGTCGCAGTCCGGTCCCATGCACGGTGCAGGCTTCCCCTTGGCTGGCTGGCCCCTCCCCAATCAGAGGCGGCGGCGAGGTGAATTATGGAGAAATATCAGCTCTAGCAGCCCACTATGATTGATCCCTTTCGTTGTGTTCTCCCGCTCTGGTCAGTCTCTCCTCCCTGTGTTTCCTATCTCGCACCTCTTTATCTTACCCTCTTCATCCCCTTTCTCTCGTCCTCCCTTCTCCTTTCTCTTCTCTTCTGTTCTTCTTTTTTTTCCCTCACCCTGTCTCTTTTTGAACAGTGGACAGTCCGGTTGGAGGAATCATCCTGGGACAATACCTAGTCCTCTCTCTCTCCCCCCCCCTCCTCTCCCCTCCTCAGTTGACTCGCGAATTGAGTCAACCAACCTCATCTTCCATTATATCCTCTTCGGCCTTTTCTCTTATCTCTCCCACTTCCCCCGCAGTCCAGCGTCGTTTTTGATTATTGTATTGTATTTTCAATTCCATCTTCTTTTGTCAGAGACGGCTATCTGCTTCCACAGTCCCTCTCGAATTTCTGCCATTTTTTCGTTTTCTCTTGGGACTGTCCCGGTGACCAAACCCAAAAACACCCCTCCCGCCCAGTTCTCTCCCGAACCCAAAAGACGTGACCCTTTGACCACTTCGCCACGGGCTTCGTAGTATTCCTGTGTAGGCAATTTGGTTTTCCTTAGTGAATCCTCGCTCTTGACGCCCTCCTCAAAGTCCTGCTCCCTGAGTGTGTTGTTGGATAGTACGAGTTTGAGTCACCAAAGTCATCAAAGTCACTGTTGTGTGTATGTGTGCGTGCGCGTGTATTGGGAGCCTCATCAAAGCATAACCTTGCCTCATTTTACCCTCTAGCAACACCTGTATCACCAGCATTCTCCTCAACCCTCCCAACACGACACACTACATCTTCTTGGATGCGCTCAAAATGTCCTCTCATCCATATATAGCCTCGTTCTGTCAATGAACAAGTCCCACTGTCTCCTTTAGATTGGACCCAGAACTCCTTGGGAAGTGACCTCGTCACAATGGAGAAACTCAACACTGAAGATGGCCAGCTCTTCATTAAGGTAAGCAAGCGTCATGTTTCCTGCCCGCTTCCTACGCAGCGAATTTCTCGTCGAGGTGTTCATTTCATGTCTAATCTATTTAATGTGCTTGCTAGAACCTGGCCAGCTTCGTTCGTACTCATGAGAAGGCCCTCGCCAACGCTTTACAGATGAAGCGTCAATCCTCCAAATCATCAGACTCTTCCACCCGTTCCGCTACCTCTTCCACACTAGCCGCTGCATTATCCTTGGGGACGCTGAGTTTCACATCCCACAACATTAAACCTGCAAAACTCACCCTGACTAGCCATCACCTTTTCTACCTATTATCCCGGTTTGAGGACATATCCATTCCCGTTGGCCCTATGAACATTCGCTTGGAAAACATTAATACAGAGGCTTCGTCCGCATATGTGTCCTTTTTGAGCAAACCACGTCGCTCCAAGGGAGACAGAGACTCGATCCATTCTGTATCCAGTGTGCGTAGTGTCATGTCCGGTATGAGCTCGCTCTGGTCCTCTTTTGGCCTAGGATCCAAAGACTCTGTTTCCAAGTCGGAAAAAGCCAAACTAGCCATTGAAAATGACCTAAAATATTTGTATTCGGCCTTTACTAAAATCCCATGTTTGAGACTTGCCCCGGACCACAGGGCTCGCCTTATTCATGGATACGAGGAATTCCCTTTCGATACTGCTGTCCCACTCCATTCGTTCAAAAACCTCAGTGCCTTGGAGATTATCGATGTAGATTTCCGCTCCTTTTATGGCTGGGACCGCCTAGCAGAACAGTTAAGATCCCTTACCCTCAAGCGTGCCAGCATTGATGACCCTGCGGACCTCTTGACCGGGATTGTTCTGGATGACCTTGACAAGCGGAGACGGAGATCCTCCAAATACCAATCCTCTCCAATTCTCGGAGCTTCTTCTAACCCCCAGGGATTCAATAAACCAGAGCTGGCGAAATCCATTTCAGCCCCCGGTTCTCCAGTGGCCGAGCCCAGTTTTAGTACAAGTTCCAGCCCAAAAGGCAGCACCTCAATGGTCAGAGGGTTCTCTGAAGGTGAAAGAAGACATGCCCGGACAGAAAGTGTTTCGCCCACGCGCCCTTCTGGTTCTAAACAGCCTTCTCATCGCAGAGGAACGTCTTCCAAAATTAGGAGATCTGGATCCGGGAGTTCCAATTCTAGTGAGGCTTCCACCCACCACAGGAATGGAAGCACGTCGAATCTATTGGCTGCCGGCATTTTACCCCCATCCAAATGGCGATTCCTCCGCCACCTCAGCTTGACAGACAACTCGATGACTAGTGTCAGTGTTTCTAGTCTTGCTCCTGTTGCCAATACACTCCATTCATTGGATTTATCTTGGAATCTTTTCACCGAAGTCCCCGACAGCCTTGCGTCTTTGACAGCTTTGAGATCTTTAAACTTATCTCACTGCATGATAGACTCTCTCCACTCTCTTTCTAGGAACCCGTTGCCTGCTATCACCGCGCTTAATCTTCGAGGAAACCGTCTCCGATCCCTCGCAGGCATCGAACGATTATTGTCTTTGGAGCGCCTTGATTTACGAGACAATGAACTGAGTGATCCTACCGAAATTGCCAGACTAACAGGCATTCCATATCTACGTGAGATCTGGGTGTCTGGGAATCCCTTCACCAAAACATTTTCCGGGTACAGGGTTTCCATATTCAACCTATTCAGACAAACTCCAGGGTTCTCTGAAGACATTACCATCGATACTACAGGCCCCGGATATTCAGAAAAGAAACAACTTGTGGCTCGTGTTGCAGAACCAGAAGGGGCTCCTGTTATTCGACGTTCTGGACCAGGTGACGATCTTGCGGATAAAACCCAAGATATTGCAGTTGCCTCGCCGTCAGCCACTGTGATTCTTACAGATACATCAGCGCCCGCCGCTGCTGTTCAAGCGGAATATGCAATAGGCTCCAGTCGACGGAAGAAAGGTCACAGACGAAAAATTGTCGAGCTTTCCTACGATGATCATTCTTTTAGCATGGCGGCTGGCGGCGGCGCTGCTGAGACCATCAGCCCTGTTTTCCAGCAACCCATTCCCGAACACCCAGTTACGAAACCCGCACCTATGACGGAGCAACCTCCAAGCTCAAGCAGGATATTTAGCAGAATACCTGACCCTAAGCTACCCGAAAAAACCACTATTACTACTGTCACCAACCCCAAAGAATCGCAAAGCAGTCCCGTCTTTGAATCCACCAAGAATCCCCATTTACTTCCTGCTATTCAAAGCCTTGACTGGAGCGCCAACGGGGACTCCTATCGTCAACGACTCGAAGCGTTGAAGCAAGAAGTTGGAACCAACTGGCTGACAGTGCTGGGCGATGAAACATGGGACACTTCACAAAAGGACATGAGTGCCCATACGGGCGATGGTTCGGAATACGACCCAGTTGGACCGCTTCGGCCTGCGCTCATTGCGAGGACTAGTAGCCAGGCGATCGCCACCGGAGGCCGATCGTTAGGCTAAACATTAGACGAGTCACTATATTTAGACGTCTCCTTCCTTCCATCCTCCCTCCTACATTACCACCCCTCGCCCCCAAAGAGAAACGCCAATATAAAAACCAAAATGGAAACAAAATGACCGAATCTTGTTGCAGAGAATAAGATTTAAGAGTTGAGAGGTATAGACTGTATTTTCCAAATCGCGCGGAAATAAATTGCGAAAACCGGCGGGCATATTTCCTTGTCATCCGCCACACACACTCACACACTCACACACAAAAAAAAAAGTCGAGAAACATAAAGCGACAGAAAGAGGGAAAAGTGTTTGGGGAGGCATTCTACAAAAACCGGTGATGATCAGTTTCCTACTCTTGATTTTCTTTTCTTCTCTTTTCTTTCTGCGACGCACGCAGTCTTGTGCTTTTCTCTAATGGGATATATGTCTGCATGTTGTTTGCCTTTTGCATGAAATATACCACTGTTGTTTCTTGCCTGTATGATTTTTTTTTGCCTCCTTTTTTTTCGAGCATCTGTATGGCGCTGTCTGGTTTTTGGTTGGGTTCTTGTCCCGGTTTTGTTACTGCTGTCGTTGACTTTCCCCCGGGTCATTTGAGAATTAGGTCTTGCTTGTCCTGTATATGAGTGAGGTTCTTCCCCCACTTTATCTTTTAGACCGCTTTTGTACTGTAATTTTACGGACTGGAGAGGCGGCTTTGTCTGTATGTTTGTTTGTATTTGATTTTACACTTTGGCGTTTTACATAGCGAGTTTATTCCTTTTCTGTTTTCTTATCTCCTTTTCCTCTAATGTTTTTGTTCTTTTTTTCTTGTTTGTTTGTTCTTTAGTGCTAAGAGACAGAAAGCGCTAATGATGAGGTGTATAATTTTTCTTATTTTCCTAAATGCGTGTGGCGGCGGGCGGGCGGGCGGGCAGCGGGGGTTATTTAACAGACTTTGGTTTAACAACAACTAAAATATGCTATTTTCTTTCTCTCTTCTCTATACACTTCGGATATGCTTCTAATGGTGTATTCACACTCTGATGTTCTATACCCTAGAAAATGGCCGTCCCTTTTGCAGTTCGGGCCGGTGCCGCCGCCCACAGGTGAAACCCACATCTATATAAATCACACATCACTTACTGTTCTAACAAACCTCAACTTTTTGTTTCATTTTCACCCTTTCACCAAGCGCCCTTCCTGGGCATCCCACACTCGCTCGCACTCGCACCCTAGACTCACCCTCACTCACTTGAGTCCACCTGGATCCTCACCCTACACCTGCCCCTGGAATCTTCCCTCGGCCGCCCTCTCGCCCCCACGCTGCTTACAGGCACGATATCTGACCACCATACTTTGTATAATGCGTGGCCTGTTTTGTCACTTTCCCAGATTGACATAAGTTTTTATTGGTAAATCTTCTACTTCATTGTCTCAAGAATGAATGTGATGCATACAAAAATAAATATTATCAGAGTAGATATGTAAGTCATCTGCATCAGAATGTAGCGGTAGCGGCTGAACGTAGACTAGAAGAAATGGGGCTGGGCCGCGGGGCAGTCTGAGAGGTAGCTATAGGGCTAAGCGAGTTTTTCCGGGCGGTGTGATTGGCTGACGAAGCGAGCCAAACCAGAACGACTGGCCTGTCTCGTGACTTGAAATTGCAGCATTTGATCGATTAGTTTAATGGATGAAGAGCGGCCTTGGCTGTCCACTAACAAGCAGACGGTGTGGTCGAGTGGTAAGACGTCGCGTTGTGGCCGCGCCAGCCTGGGTTCGATTCCCAGCACCGTCACGTTAACTTTTTAGTTTCAAGTTTTTTCTTCGTATCTCCCCACATACACTTTGTGGTTCCCTGATTTGCTGCTGTTTCTATTTTTCTTCATCGAAAACAAACAATCAGTCAAGCTGTGTAGAAAAGTTCATTTAGCCTGGTTATTTGTTTCTTGACAGAGTTTGAAGTTGTAAAATAACCCCCCCTGGTTGCTATTGAATTCTTACTATTACACAGTAATGAGCTGATGACATATTCAGAAACAGAATTAATAATATATTATTTCCAGTTCTTACATGCAGCTATTGGCCAGTTATCTAAATATATTTAGTACTGAATTAATTGCTAGAGATGGGATTTCAGGTTTCATAATCGCATATCTCTCTCCCTTGAACTACAGGGCTATCTAATAATAATAACTTATAGCAAATAAACCAGAATAAACATGAGTTAGAAAATGGTATATCCGCAATAATTGGACATCAGCGGTCCCTTTATTACACGTAATGAATAATAAAGTGAGGCAAACTGATTGCTATGATATATATGATATATATATATATAGGGAATAACCAGGGAATATCCCAGATATCGGTTGTATTGAAGCGTACCGTACCGTATGTAATGGTCTTGTATCTGTATTCATACCCCCAAGCCCCAGAACTCCAAAATCTCATCTCAATTTCTCAACTCTCCATCACCAACAAACAACATCTCCTCCAACCATCTCTCTCCTCTCTGGCTTTCCACCACCCACCGCTGTGTCCTTCGACCTATTCTTCGCTGCTGAAGACCTGCTCCATCTCGATTCAACTTCACTGCTACCAAAGACTAAGACTCTGCCTTTTGACTTCTTCCAGCTACCCAGGACATACGCCTCTTCTACATCCTGATTTGATTGTCCCATCAACAATCCCTTCGTCCCTCCACCGCCACCAACATCCACTACGCTTGGGGGAGAAAAAAAACTTGAACTTCCCGCTACACTACGCTACGGATACGGACTTTGCCCATCCACTACAATCGGATTTTCTTTCTTCTAATCGAGTCGCAAGAACCCAGAAATTGACAGAGCCGTTGCTGCTGTTGACAACGCGCCTGGAATTCTGCCGTGGTAAAAACCCAGAGAGCCTCATCCGTGACCTGACACACCCCAAACTGCAACGCCCTCTCACTCAAAACTCTCCCATCTTCCCCTTCGACTGCAGCCCGCACCATCCCCTCCGCCATCGCAGGACGAGTATCTAGGCCGTTACTCAATATCTGTGCGAGGAGTCTGGATTGGAGGCACGTTGGCTCAGCCCTTCACGGCCTTATTTTTTCTTCGTGCCATATTAGGTTTTCCCACTTCGTAAGCCGCTCGCCTTTTTCCCTGCTAAACGCCCTTGAATGCCTGCAACTCCCTCTCCCCCCCCCCCCCCCCTAAGTCTCTCCGGCGCGTCTTTCTAACACCTTTAAACAACATCAACACAACCACCTGGTCGAGTCGCACTCGTTTGCTGACGTTCTCTAGGATAACTAGGATTGCGTGAACTTCCTCGATACACCCAAGCTTTCCGAAATCCCCGTCTCCCTTTCCCCCCTCCCCCTCCGTTTCATCCTTTTCATTCCTTTTTTTTCCTCGTTCGTTCCTTTCGGATAACTTTCTTGCTAGCGGCGGCAAGACATGGCTGACCAGAATGAAATCGATCTGGATTCCATCATCGACCGGCTGTTGGAGGTGAGGGGCAGTCGACCGGGAAAGCAGGTTCAATTACTTGAGTCTGAAATTCGCCATCTCTGCACCAAGGCAAGAGAGATTTTCATCTCTCAGCCTATACTTCTAGAGCTCGAGGCCCCAATCAAGGTTGGTTTCCCGACCATTTCTATTTTTCTTTTCCTATCAAGTTTGGTATTATGGGTGTTTGGTCGTAGCCCATGGGAAACGCCAATCATTTGAGCCACTCCTACATCCCACGATACAATATAATAGTACGTATGACTAATTCATACCTCGAACGACAATTAGATATGCGGTGATATCCACGGACAATACTACGATCTCCTGCGTTTGTTTGAGTACGGCGGTTTCCCTCCTGAAGCTAACTATCTCTTTCTTGGAGACTACGTTGATAGAGGTAAACAATCGCTCGAGACTATCTGTCTCCTGTTGGCGTACAAAATCAAGTACCCGGAAAACTTTTTCATCCTCCGCGGGAACCATGAGTGCGCGTCCATCAACCGTATCTACGGTTTCTATGACGAATGCAAACGGAGATACAACATCAAACTGTGGAAAACGTTCACCGACTGCTTTAACTGCTTGCCAATCGCTGCTATCATTGACGAAAAAATCTTCACCATGCACGGTGGCCTAAGTCCTGACTTGAACTCCATGGAACAGATCCGTCGGGTAATGCGTCCTACTGATGTAAGTGGTCTCTTTTCTGTATCCCCCCTCCCCCCTCCCCCCTGCCCCCTGCTTAACTTTAACATGCATAAATCATGGGGCTTCTTGCACAGCAAAAAGTGTCCGAGCTCCAGGAGGCTCAGGATCCGCTGACCAATATAGATTCCGGACTGCGGTCTTCTCTGCGATCTTCTTTGGTCCGATCCAGACAAGGATATAACCGGGTGGAGCGAAAACGATCGAGGCGTGTCGTTCACGTTCGGACCGGACGTGGTTTCACGATTCCTACAAAAGCACGATATGGATCTTATATGTCGTGCGCATCAGGTTGTCGAGGATGGTTATGAATTTTTCTCGAAACGACAGTTGGTCACACTCTTTAGTGCGCCTAACTATTGCGGAGAATTCGACAATGCTGGAGCAATGATGAGTGTTGATGAGAGCTTGTTATGTTCATTCCAGGTATGATGATGACTCCTCCCTCTGTTTCGCGGCCACCATTGGTACCAAAATGGGGGGAAAATGAACAAAAAAATGAAACGTACAAGCAACTAACACCAACTTCTCCCCGCAGATCCTGAAACCAGCCGAAAAGAAACAAAAGTACGTCTACGGTGGCATGAGCAGTGGCAGACCCATCACTCCTCCTAGGAAACAAAAGAAGAAGTGAGAAAGAAATCATACGAGCTTTTCCATTTGTAGCAGGTTCGGGCGGAGATAAAAACTCTTGTCAAATTACCCACCACGATATGTCAAAAAGCACCGCACGCGCACGAGAGAGATAGATAACCTTAGAGAGGGTGTGCCTCCTCCTCCTCCTCCTCCTCCCCCTCCCCCCCTCCCCCCTCCCCCGCGACAAAAAACGAGCTCGCCAACCCACGTCTCTCACCCACAAACGACAACGCGACAACAGTAACAGTAATATCAGCATGCATGCGCCGCCGCCTTCCCCGCCCCCTTTTACCTCTTTTTTTTATTTTAAATAACCAGCTTAAACCGACATGAACCTGAGTATTGGACTTTCTCTCGAATGGCTGGCTGTTTCTTTCTTTTTCTTGTACGCCCCTACGGTTTTTTTTTCTTCAGTAATAGGTCTCGACTTTACTGTTCGGTTTTTTTTCTCTTTCTCTTTTTATTTACATTTGCCTCCCTTTTTTTCGATTTTTTTTGTTGCTTTTTAACGCATACATAGCTGATAATAATCAACGCTCCCGTGTCGTCGTTGTCGTCGTCGTCTGAAAGAATTTTCCTCGTTCTGGTCTCCCTCTCTTCCCCCGCCCTCTTTATTTCTCATTTCTCTCTCTCTTCTGGCCTTTTTTTTTTTTTTTGCTTTTTCAATCTCTGCTTTCTTATAGTTCTCCCTTCTTTTTTCTTTTTCCGCGAGAGAGAGAGGGACAAAGAGCGCGAACTAGGGCGGTGTGGCTGTATTTTGGTCGCATTCTGTTTCCCCTTTTTCCACACTCACCACCACCCGTCAAAAGAGAAAGGCCCCCTTCCTCCCCCCGGCGTGCCTTTTTTATTCGAGGTGCCAAATTAAGAAAGCAGAACAAACAAACAAACAAACAAGCTGGTTGATCTTTTTCTTTTCTCTTCATTTTTTTTTCCCCTCCTACTTTCTACTTTGCTCTCCTTATTACTTGTTTTTTGTGTGTGTTTCTATTTTTGCTCATCGCTTCTCTTTTCTCTTGTTCTTTTTTCAAATTTTAATTTTACAACATGCGATTAAGTTTTTGTTCTTCTCTTTCTCTTTTTTTTTTTTTTGCGTTTTAGGTGTTGTCTGTACTGTATTCTCACTCGTACGGAAATGCGCAAAAACAAAAACCCAAAAAAATTTACAAATTTACAAAAATTCCAGAATTTCTGAGTCTTTTGTTTTTGTTTGTACGGCTTTGCTGATGATGATTGGAATCTCCTTTAGTTATGGGGGACAGGATGACATGTAGGAAATGGCGCGGGGCAATGGGCTTTTCAACCGGTCGAAGGTATTGCACGCAATAGCCATCACCCAAGAAGACATGGCAAAGCCAAAGACCAGACGACAACACGCACGCGTGAATTTTTATATAGCTTGACATTTGATTCAGAAGCAGCGGAGAAAACATAAGAATTATAAACCTGAGCAAAGGGTTATTGTTTGTTTGTTTGATTTATTTATTTACTTCGACGAATGACTCGGCTGCCTAGTACAGTATATTAGTTGTGTTTCATTGTAACGCAAACTTGAAGTAGATAAACCAACATAGATGAATTCTTCTAATCTTACAATTAATTTCCATTTACAGATAGATACAAGTTAAAAACTGATCTGAAGAAAGAATCATTGAAGCTCTCAAAAGGCAAATATTATATATATATATATATATATATAT